>JAVJIF010022583.1:0-119131 GCA_038442645.1 Agave tequilana
TGCACCCGTAGCACGGCTCGAAGCCATACGGATGACCTTAGCATATGCCTCATTTAAAGATTTTAAGTTATTTCAAATGGATGTAAAAAGTGCTTTTTCTTATGGTTATATTGATGAGGAGGTGTATGTGAACAACCCCCCGGGTTTGTTGATCCTACACACCCTAATTATGTTTATAAATTAGATAAAGCATTATATGGTTTGAAACAAGCCCCTAGGGCTTGGTATGAAAGATTGTCTTCATTTTTGCTTTCAAATAATTTTAAGAAAAGGAAAAGTAGATAAAAACATTATTTACCAAACATGTAGATCAAGATATCCTCATAGTTCAAATTTATGTTGATGACATTATTTTGGATCTACTAATGTTTCTCTTTGCAAGAATTTTGAATCATGCATGAAAAAGGAATTGAGATGTCTATGATGGGGGAGCTCAACTTCTTTCTTGGACTTCAAATCAAGCAAACGTAGTGATGGGACATTCATCAACCAAGCCAAGTACACCAAAGAACTCATCAAGAGGTTCGGCTTGAAGGATCCAAAGTAGCAAAGACTCCCATGGCAACCACTACAAAACTTGACAAGGATGAACTAGGTAAGGAAGTAGACATCAAATTATTTCGTAGCATGATGGTAGTTTACTTTATCTTACGGCTAGTAGGCCGGATATAATGTTTTCCGTATGTTTTATGTGCAAGTTTTCAATCATGTCCTAAGGAATCACACTTAATTGCGGTAAAACGCATTAATTAGGTACCTTAAGGGCACAATTGATTTAGGGTGTGGTATCCAAAAACTAACCAATTTACCATGACTAGTTATTCGGATGCCGACTATGCCGGTTTGTAGGTAGATAGGAAGAGTACAAGTGGAACATGCCAATTCTTAGGTAATTGTCTTGTGTCTTGGTCTTCCAAAAAGCAAAATAGTGTAGCCTTTCAACCGCCGAGGCGGAAATGTTGCGGCCGGAGCTTGTTGTGCACAAGTTCTTTGGAGCAACATACTCTTCTCGATTTGATTTACATTTTGATCATGTTAAGATTTATTGTGATAATACTAGTGCTATTCACATGACCAAAAATGCTAATCAACATAGTAAAACCAAACATATAGACATTAGATATCATTTTCTTAGAGATCACTTTGAAAAAGGTGACATTGATATAGATTTTGTTTCAACCGATTTTCAACTTGCGGATATTTTCACAAAAACCTTTAGATTATGCAAGATTTTCTTTTATTTTTGTGGTGAATTAAATGTTTGTAAAATTGATACTTAAAGTATCTTAGTTTGTTTGTTTTGTTTTTTTTAATATGTGTTAAATTTTTTTTTTTTGTTTGTTTTAACCCTTTTTGATGTATGACAAAAAGGGGGAGAAAAATGTATGAGTTTGGAGAAATACTAAGTTTTCTTAGTGTTTTTAATATTTGGTTCATGTTTGAGTTTCTTATTTATTGAGTTTCTTATTTATGGTGATGACTTTGTTTTAAAAATGATTTTTGTATGCTTACATAGTTTCTCATATTCATGTTAAATATATAGCATTGTTTAAGGGGGAGCTTTTCAATTGTTTTAAAAATGATTTTTGTATGCTTACATAGTTTCTCATATTCATGTTAAATATATAGCATTGTTTAAGGGGGAGCTTTTCTTATTAAGTTTTCCTCTTTATTTGTTTAATAACTCATATGTTTTGTCATCATCAAAAAAGGGGGAGATTGTTGGCCCAAGGTTACAATCAACCCATGTTTAGTGTATTTTGATGATTACAAAACATATTAGTATTTGTACTAATATCATTTGTTGTTTAAGTGTGTTTCAGGTTATTATCATACTAGAAGTACTCTCACTCATATACAAGATTTTGGACTCATATACAAGCTATTGGACTCAAGACAAGTCAAATTGGGCTCAAATTGCAATATTGAAGATCAAGAGAAGATAGCTCAAGTTGAAGTCTTGAAGACCTGTGTGTAGTTTGTAAGTTTAGTTTTGTAAAGATAGAATATGTGAAATTTGGCTCTAGGATTTTGCACACACATTTGTTTTGTATGTTTCTATGTTTTCAAAATATTTATTTCTAGGTTTATGCCTTAGTTTATACATACATGTACCCAAAGCCTTATATCTTCAAAACTTGTTTAAATACATGTATATAAACTATTTTCAGCATAACTCTTAGCTTAAGATTTTTAAAGGAATTTCTACAAATTTTTCTAACTCAAAATCTGCCAGAGAAAACTGTTTTCCAGGCAGACCGGTCGACCGACCCCTAAATATCAGTCGACCGGCTGCTGTGGCCAGACATGCACGAGGCTGTGCATGTCTGCCGGTCGACCGACCCAAAATATCGGTCGACTGATTTTTGGTGATCTGCTCTCTCTGTATTTTTCGGTCGACTGGCCCAGTCGACCGATAGAAGGAAACTGTGTTCCTTCTGTGAGATCGGTCGACCGACAGTCGACCGGAGCCCTAACGGCTCTTTTGCCAGCAGAGACCCGGTCGACCGGCAGTCGACCGGTAAGCCTGCAACAAGCCCAACGGCTTTCCTCTTTGGGCATTTCTGAAAAAACTGTTTTTGGGTTTCTCTTTAACAGAGTTTTTAGGAGTTGTTGGGGTGCTTTTGCAGAAGATTTTAGCAGGAAAAATCAGGGTTTTTAACCTATTCTCTCCCTATAAATAGTGGAGAATAGGCCTTAGTTTATTAAACCAAGAAAAAATTACAAGTTTTCATTGTTTTCAAGAGAAAGAGAGAAAAATAGTTTAAAGCTTTCATTTCCATTCTTTCAATTTGGTTTTTCAGTTGTTGTTTGATCTTTAATATCTATATACTCTACAACTGAAGCTTTTCTCACCACACTTCATAGTGCCAAAAATTTCATATTCTCTCTATAGGTGAAGTTGTAAAAGTGTGAGAGTGTTTGTAAAAGAGAAAGAGTGTTGTGGTCTAGTTGAGATCACAAATTTGTAATCTTTTGTTCTTGTGGAGACAAGTTCCTAAGGGGAACTTCTTTGTAAGGTGAAGCTACGGGCTTGAGGTCTTTGGAGGCCTTTCTTGTACGGGATCCTACGGGGATAGTGGAAACCCTTCACGGAGGTGAAGGCGAAGGCGGGGACTAGAGCTACGGGCTCGAACCTCGAAACAAATCACTTTGTTTGCGATTGGCTTGACGTTTCTTCTTGCTTTCCATTTCTCTTATATTGCCTTGTTTTATTTGCTGTGAACTAACCATCTACTTGTGCAATATTGTGTTGTTTACTTTTCTTGCTATATTACTTGTGTGCATTCCATCATAGCATTTCATAATTGTAATTGTTCGATCACACCTCAATACAAACACGATTGCATTGCGCACCTCTAACCCATTTAAGGGGAATTGGGAGGAAGGAGTTCAGAACCTCGCACAAGGGGTATTCGGCTCTTAGTCGTGTGTTTGAGAGATCGTTGCATCACTCACTTAAGTAAAATTTAAAAGAGCATTAGATTAGCAATTACACCTATTCACCCCCCTCTAGGTGTATTTCAGAATCAATATCCCATGCTACCACATCCACGTGATGTCAACTTCATTTAGTAAAAGTAATTATAAGCTGGACGCCTTTGTAAGGAGCCATAATTACATAAAATACATCAACCTGTGAAAAACTCAGATTGGTTAGGACTCTACAGAGCCCATGAGTAATGTACGGATAAAATGTCAAACTTACATCCTCATAGCGCTCCATTGCCTCCAAAAACACACCCTTTCCTGAAATAACCCTAAGAGAATCATACGAACATTTGTTAGCTAAGACCAAGAAAAATATTTAGCATGGTGTCCGCATTAAATATTGGATGTGGATGCCAAACTGAAGGCTTAGTGAAAAGAAACAATGAATTTAAAGAAAGAGAATATCTATATACCTTCTCCCATTGGGGCTTTAGCGTGATTGGTGTTTCAGCGTCAACAAGTGCCTTATTGAGCTTGACCAAATTCAAGAACGCTGCCGCCGATTACTGTCAACAGTAAAAGGAAACACAACAAGAAAAAGAAAGAACTAAGATATAAATTATATTCAGACAGCAAAGTAGAAGTTCAGTTTCAGGATTAATTCAGCAAGGAGGAAACATTCAGAATTTGAAATTTGCCAAATTTATGAAATATGATCCATATACCAGCAAGGACATGTGCCAATGATAAATATTGTCAAACAATTATTTGCAAAACAGTATCAGAGTTCACATAAAAGAGATAACATAAATACAGTATAATAATAACGCTTGTGTGCCAATGACCATCATGATAAATAGCGATTGCCAACAATGAAGCTGTGAAAAGAAGTCCCAAAAGCCAACACCAACCACATGAAAATAAACTGCACAAGGAAAAGATAAGTTGAAGAATACACTAATTGTTATTTGCATTTTTTTATAGTTTGCCACAAGAGACAAAAATATGCTATTGCATAGATTGTCCCCTAAATTGCTATTATGATCTTATAGACTATAACAATGCATAGTCCATCAGCCACCAATACTTGATGAGATGCAAAATGATGGTACTGTGATCTTATAGAATATTCAATATTGTACGAATAAAATGGGCATATGATAATGCTACATAAGTTAGATCAACATCGTCGCATCAGACAAAACATTTTATACAAATTAAGTAGCCTTTGACATGTGACAATGCCGCATTGCTGTTTGGTGTGGAATTTTTACATAGATTCTTTAGTTCATCTTAATGCTCCCGCATAGCATCGTCATTTTAAAACAATGATTATCCTACGTGAACTTCATATACAGCTGTGTTCTAGGCTGGGAATCCCGGGTTCCAAACTTTTTAGGTGGAATTCTCTCCATGTCAATGTTGTAAGGTATGTTTCAAAAAGATGATAATGTCTGAGAGCTCTGAAACTAAGAACTAAACAATAAGACCTATGCAGCTAAAATGGGATGCAAGAGAAGGTAGATCCATAGAAAGGCAATGCAACTTTCAAGTAAAACTAAGCAGAGAATTTACCACAGCCTAAAGTTCAAAAGTCATTACCTTTCAAACAGCAAGGGGAAATACCCATATCTTAAAAGGGGAAAAAAAAAAAGGATAATAAGCGAAGGTACTTATAAGTCATAATAACATTGGAGGAACCAAGAATATAATCTTGAATCTATGTGACAGATGCAATATATACCCCTAAACCAATCCCAACAGAGACATATTGTAGCCCCACATTTTGAAGAGAAGCATGATAATGATAATATACAGCCCAGCCAACCTTATGGTGGACAAAAAACCAACAGTCTGCTAAGAAAGCAGGAAAATCACAAAAAAAAAAAAAAATGCGTCTTGTGAAGAATCTACAAGTTAATTAGAACAGTAAAATGATCTCAAAGAAAGTAATACATATCATGCAAACAAAGCTTCTGCATAATTTTCTGAGAATCAAGAAGTTAACAAAGGAAGACGAAGAATCCATACTGCTCATGGAATCTAGAATCCAGTTGATAGTAAGCTAGCTCATGACAAAGAACAAAAAATAAAAGCTAGCACAGGATATACGGGTATCACATTTCTCTTTTTTCATGTATTCTTGTTTGAAATCCAACCCTCTGCAAGTCCTTGCGAAGCATGAAATTTCATCAACAAAGTAGATATGGAAACACCCAATCACAATGACCAATTTATCCATATAAGGTTTAACTTCAATATCTTAAATTTTCAATTTGATCTACAAGCAATGAATCCTCATCTGTTTCATAGCAATGAATCCTCATCTGTTTCATAGTAGTAAAATATAACACTAACCTAGTTGGCAGAACCAACACCCCCCCTATGAACTCGAACATAACACCAGGGACTGCACAGTTCACCTTCAGATTAAACCATCATACCTCGTCCTACAATCAACATCATCCTTTTGCCTAAATGTGGTTATTAAAAAAAAAAAACCTGAACCAGCAAATGTTTTGCCTTCAGACCAAAACAAGTAAATGGTCAAAATAAGAAAGATGATTTCTACCTGGAAGAAGAACCTAAACCCCTACAAAACCATAGGAGCGCACATACATAGTCAATAATACAAGATTCATGTTACCTACACACATTAATTAGTCAAGGTTAGATATTCGCTTAAACAACTGGTAAGTTCACTAAGGAAGCTATCAATTGCCATGTCTGAGTTATCTTTTGGGACACCAGGCCCTGGACTTTACTCTTTTTGGTTAATTTGTGAGTTTTTCTTCCTCTGCATACAGAAAACCTTCCCATGGACACAACTCCCACAGCAAGCCAATAAAGTGAAAACTGCCCATCTCAATCTATCTGTTAATTTCAGTCCCACGCACTTTCCAAAAACGTTCTCCATTTGACTCTCCATTTGACTTCAGCCCCAATGCATCCATAAAGCAAGTCCAACTAAACCAATTCCTATTCTCAGTTAATGTGTACAACAACATCGCCTTAATATTCACTAATATCAGCGCTTGCAGAATCATTATTCTAATCATAAACAAATGTTAATCTTACTCTGGCAGTCAACCATAAATTTTTATTTAAAAAAAAAAAAAAATCCAAAATACAAACCCTAAACCCGAACATTCACAACCTTCTACTTCTCAACACAAATGATTGATTTTCCAACAGCATTAAAATCGCCTAAATGGTCAACAAACAGTCCAAAATTGCTAGTAGAATTCAATTCATAAGTCCACAGAACAATATACAAAGTTTCAAACTTTTTTTCAGAATGTAAAGGGACAAAAAAAACGAATAATAGAGTAAAAAGAAAACCTGTAAAGGGTGGGATTAGAGGGATCGAGCTTGATGGCCTGAGTATAAAGGCAGCGGCTTTGAGGTAATTCCCCGCCTTGAAGAACTCGTTTCCCTGATCCTTTAGAGACGCCCTCCACCTTCGGCCATTTCTTACTTGCTTCAGTCCTAGCGCTAGGGTTAGGGTTTTGGATTTCGCCCACCTTTTTCTTCTCCACTTCGCCAGCAGCTGGCGCCAGCAGTGTCAGTGAGATCGGTGGTAGATTTGGTAAATATGAGAGAACGCAGAGCGATTGTTTGAAGGCACTGGCACCCAAGAGGGCCAAGCCCATTTGGGAATCTGGGCCCACATAGGGGCATAATTATACTGTCTGGCTGCAAGGAGATGGATCTCTGAGGGTCCCATCACTAGACCTTTGGCAGTTGCGAAGGTGTTTTGGGTCGAGTTAGGACCTGTTTGTTTCAAAATCGGGTTTTTTTTCTGAATTTTGACAATGTCAGAATAACTTCACGGATTTTGGAATTTGATTCCAGGATTCACAGTTATGTTTGCACCATTCATGGACTTGGACTCCGAAATCCTTAGTAACTAAACCCGCCTGGAATCTGTACGGAAATTGCAGATATCATAAGACAGATTTTGATTTTCTTCGAGACCCACCAAGCCTGAACCCAAACTCGGCGTTTAGGTCTAGTTTGGTTTTGAAAACTAGTTTCACAAACCTTAACACTCGTTTGGTTTTTCTTTATTTTCATGATTTCAAGAAAACTCTGCTCAGAATATAGTTTTAAAACCATAGATGCATTAACTTTTGAGATTCTAAAACATGAGTTCAGAAATTCTATTTTGGTTGTCAATCAATTTCTATGGTTCACGAAAAGGTTTTGAGCACCAGAGCCTGATTCCCAAACTAGGCCTTAACAGTATACATAGGCTTATTTATAAATCTTTATATAAATATTTATGAATGTTGATATATGTGCGTATGCGATGTTGATAAAAATTTATGTATGGTAGGTACGCGTGCGAATATGTATATGCACATTAATAACTCATCATACATATAATTATATCTACATTTATGCATGTTTAAGTATAATTTTTACATAGTATGCCATTTGTTATACTTGCTGGAACCCATGCCAAACCCCCTTGATCCACTTGAAACCGACCAAAACTTTGGAGCATCTGATGTGAAATCAGATTTCATTGGTCAAAGTTTGGAGCATCTGTATGAATTAACATAGTCTTGTAGACAATAGAGATGTTTTTGGTTACACTTGAATGCAACATGATGGACACATGCATTGCATTTGTTGACAATGTCATGATGATACGATTTTTGGTTAATAATTACACAATAATACATGATACATGAGATATGATCCATAATGCTGGTTTCCACACAAGGGTATGCTGACCATTCTTCACCAAGGATACATGAGATGTGATCCATAATGCTGGTTTCCACAGCTTGAATTTATGCAGCTTTCCTTGTCAACTGATCCTTTGAAGTGCTCTCAAAGATCTTATCAGCGTTGCCCACCTCAAAACCATCTCGCCTGTGGAATTCCTTGATCTACACCAAATAAAAAAGGTTAAAGACAAATCAGATGGCTCTCTTAAACGCAAAAAAACCTGTGGTGCGAAAAATTAGAGCAGCAATGTTTGTTGCAAGGTGCAAAACATCTAGTGAAATTGATCGACAAGAACAAAGGTACTGTTTGGTTTTTCTGTTGCTTCTGGCCAAGCCTGACCTTGTAGCTGATACAAAAAGGTTTTTAAAAAAAAAAAACAGAAAGATTAAAGGTGCTATTACCAACCTGAAATATAACATAACAAATAACCTGAACTAAATTTACAACTAGTCTTAATTCTGGTTGGGTATTCAATCGAGAATATAGTCCACATTGAAAAGCAACTAGAAAAGTGATAGATTTAAATAGAAGTAGAGGTCTCTACCTATAAGCTTAAGTTTTTGGGTAGATTTGTTCTCTTTGCTCAAGGCCCATCATGTTCCCCCGTGGAGGCCCTAACTTCTCAACAATTGATATCAGAGCCTAGATTGTGGCTCATGGAAGAGTGGAGTCCAAATTTGAAGCCTGACAAATGAGTTGAGAGTTGACCAAGTCTGATTTCTCATAAACAGTGGAGATTCGTGAAGTAATTTACTGGCGGTTGAAGCCACTGGACTGGTTGGGACCAAGGTTTAGTGTAGTAACCACGGCTGAGTTTCCTATGGACAGCCGAAGTATGAGAATGGTTGTAGTTGGGAATGCAGAGATTCGTGAATAGACGGTTGGATCCGTGAATGGTTGCAACTGGGAATGCAAAGATCTGTGAACGGACACTCTTGATATCCGTGAATGGTTGTACCCAGCGGATGAGCTTCCCCCAGTTGGCCTAAATTCGTGAATGGTTGTAGCCAGCAAATGAGTTTCCTACGGACAACCGAAATTTGTGGATGATGACTGAGAGGTATATTAACACATGAAGGAGGAAGATTGTTAGGTATTCATATGAAAATATAGTCCCACATTGGAAAGTGACTAGAAAGTGACGGACTTGAATAGAATGTGGATGCCTCTACTTATAAAGTTAGATTGGTTATCAATCTCTATTTAAAGTCCATCGTATCCCCCGTGGAGACTCGTGTAATTCTCAATATCTATTTAAGGCCCATCGTGTTAGCATGTGGATGCGGGCGGATGCACGATTGGGAAGATAGTCCAATAACTTAGTTTATGTTCTCATGCTATTCAGAGTGCACCAAGAGATCCCTATGCATGAACCAGCAAAAACCGACAAGGATAATTGCTGCGGCATCTTACCCGAT
The DNA here is from genome assembly GCA_038442645.1 of Agave tequilana. Lineage (NCBI taxonomy): Eukaryota > Viridiplantae > Streptophyta > Magnoliopsida > Asparagales > Asparagaceae > Agave > Agave tequilana. The sequence goes on from JAVJIF010022583.1 coordinate 9,591, forward strand.
GGCGTGCCATCGGAGCCTTTCTTAAATTCACAGCACTTTCACCATGATGCTTTTGCAGGTTTCTCAGCTTCGGATCGTGCTCCATACACAATCAATTGATGAGGAAGCGCTTAGATGAAAAAGATATGATGATCTTCCACAAGATTGCTGTTACCTAAGCATTGGTGTGTGATGTGACAAAATAAACTATGCCTGTTTTAAAATCAAAAACGTGTTTCAATATCTAATTAAATCACTTGTCTTGTGAATGTAGTCGGCAAAACTATTTATAGTGCTACAGACAGTTGGCATGAGAGGAGCATGCATATGTGCATTAATACCCTAGCATTTAGCATGCGTGATGCACTCATGCACATGCACATCTAAGAAGTTTGTCACTCTTGTAGGTCGTGTGGACTTAGTCGGGCAAAATTTATTATTTTTTTTGGGACAACAGTAAAACAAATATGCTTACAAGATGTTAATTTTAAAGTTCTGATGCTTACATAAGAAGTTTGGTTTACTTTGTTAATAATTTTATAATTTTGAATCCTTTTATCTGAGGGGAGCATCTAAAGAAAAGAGATAAAAGAGCTTTTAATCTCATTAAACAGAGTGGCTTGTACCTTTTTATCTCTGATCTTAAGAAGAGAAGTCTGTTATAGCAAATGCCATGCAGACACTCAAGGCTGTTCCATTATATACAGAAAATAGAGACTAATCGACTAAATTATATAACAGAGAAGAAGAATTCAAACCTCTTCGTCTGCTAATTTTTCATACTGAGGCAAAATAAGGCGTTCTGCAAACTCGATGTACGAACAAGGAACAGACTCAGTGACACCATCAGCAAAGTTGAACAAGGTTGAATCTGCCACAGTTGAACTCTGCAACAGAAGGCCATCAGGGCTCACTGTTTACAAAAGCAAAAACAAAAAAGTCTTAGAATTTTTTATTCCCACTACTTAGAGATCATGATGACCACTGGAAAGAAAGATAGAAAGCAAACAATGGGAGAAAAAAAAATGAGTGTTGAATATCCACTGATAAAGTAAGAAAATCAGTAGAGTACATGATGAAACCATTGTTGATTGTTCAAAAGTTCACACACGTAATAAAAATGAGTAATAAATCAAATGTGAACACTTTCACCTAAAACAATCACAACCACCTCACTCAGAAAACAAAATTTGGCGAGCATCTCAGATAAGCCTGATTAGGGCTCAATACATGGTTTAACCATCAGATAAAATTTAAAGGAAATGCACAAACACCTAATAATAGCAGCAGTCTTAAACTCATCTTTATGGTGCGAAGATGATATGTTCCAATGGATTCACAATTAAATAAATGTTTTGAGGCACAAGCACCATGAAAGAACTTTACACACACCTATTGATAGCAGCAGGCTCAATATCATCTTCAATGAACATTTTCCTTGGACATTAGAAAGGTGTAGTACCGAGAACAGATGAAATACTAGACATGCCTCAGAAGCAATCAATCAGCACCTTAACTTAAGAATGGTCAATTTATTAAATCTAGCGGGAAGAATTAGTATTGCTAAATAAACTCACTCTGTGTCTCTACCAATTACAATAGGATTTTATCTCTTAAAGAAGCAGTAGTTTCTTGGTGGTGGTGGTGTCGTCGTTATTTAGAGAGAGAGCAATTAAGCAGAAGACACCGGTGTTCCATTAATAAAAACTTAATGAAACATCCTAATATTTAACGGATTACAAACATATGTGAAAATACTCAAGACATAAAAGAAAAGAAAAGAAAAAGGAAAAAAACACAAAGTCTAATACAGTACAAGGCCATAAATATACTCCATAAACAATAACACAAGTGCACCAACTTAATTGTCAAGCCTCAATGCCGCCGAGTAGCCAAAAGCACCTTGTAGAACACATCATCACCTCTCTCTTAAAAATGGCTTATGGGGACTATCCATTCGGTTGGCATTTTTACAAAAGTTTGCCCCCTGATTATACACAAAATTCCCAGAAGCTTACCAGTGATACTGATCAGACTCTGGTCCTCCTTTTTTCCTCTTAAGATTCGCGGGAAGATGGGGCAGAAAAAGTCAAAATGTCGGTTTGTCCAGAGAATGCAACTGCCTAAACTATCATCACCACCACTATCATCATCTAAACCTCTTCTCTTCAAAAGAGGTTGGCTATGGAGAATGACTCAAAGATGAGAAAAGTCCACATAAAACTGTCTTGTTGTTAACTTGTTATCAATCCTCACTGGGTTTGTGCCATGTGCCTAATTGATATGACTATAAGCAAGTGAAAGGTAATGACCAGTTAACAGGTACAACCAATAAGCAACACCCTAGACAAAAAAATTTTGGTATATCTACATCTATTTTCTCATGCAATACCACCACACCACCACCAACCCCCCCCCCCCCCCCCCCCCCCCCCCCCCCAAAACAACACACACACACCCACCAGACACAAAATTAAATTAAATAATTATATTAAATTAAAAATGCATGTGTACGTGCGCACCAAAAGAAAGAAAAGGGTTTGATGCTACATGCATAACACGAAACCTCATGGGACCACATTTGATGGTCATTTTACTCTATTCCTTAGTATTTATCACCCAATACTCCTCGTTATTCATCTTTTGAACCCATGACCTCCAGGTATCAATGGAGCAGAATTACCACTGCGCCAAGGCTCTTGTGCTCACAAGCATAGAACATGAAAACAAATTAAATATAAAATTAGTAGAAAAGAGCTCCAGGAATCCAAGGGAAGTAGCTTATGACTTATGAGACTAAATTAAGGAAGTATAATAAAAAGTTAGAAACTAACGAGGGAGAAAATGCTTAAGTTTGTTGAGATGAGGGAAAGGAGAAGTAGAGACCATGAAATGCTAAATGTATTAAAAGTGGAAACCATAGACTCCTCGCAAAAGAAGGACAAATTAAAGAAATGTGGAGTTATTTTCATAAGTTAATTAAAGAGAATCCTGCAGGAAAACTTAAAAGTGGAATCGATGTTTCAATCGGACATTATATTTGTGCGTACTAACAAAAAATTAGTTGAGTTCCGTAGAAGAAGGTTTTAGAAACAATGAAAACATGGAGATTTTATCCATATCAGCGTGAGGGGTAAACTGAATTACTACTCATTAACTGAGTTATTCATATGGCTTCCAGATATCCAATGATCTGGTATTGCATATTTCTGTCGCTCTATCTTTCCTCATTCTTGGTTCTAATGATATTTATTTATGAGAATGATAATAACACTAATGATAATAACACTCTCTCTTCTCAAATTAATGTTTTCTTCCTTATCCACATTATAGAAAATGGCTACTAAACATGCATCAGATTGTCTTGGTGACACAATCTTGGTGGCATGAGACTAGGTCAGGTTTTTATGTCACTGCTTAACAGAATCAAATTGTCACACATTATCTTCGTTGCATGGAAACTTCAAATGTGCATATGTGATGTATATGACACGTGTCAAACACGCGAATTGGACATGATACTTCTGTTCCTATGTACTTCTTAAAATTTGTTGGGTCACTGTACCATATTGTGCTTGTGTCAGTGCGTCCGTGCAACATAGCTATGTAATGAAAATCTTAATTTTTTGACTACAAAGACCATAACTTTATAGATGTACTTATTTGCCTTGTCCTCATATGTTGAGCTTTCCACCTGTGCTCGCCTAAGTCTACCACCAGTTTCATGTCAGCACTTTGAGATCCAGGTCAACCAATGATTAGAAATTGAAACGCTACATGTAATACCCATCTACCATTGCATTCAAGCAGATTTTGAAGCTACATTAGGAAAAGAGGAGGAGAAGTCCACAGAATTTGAGGAGCATTCAGGTAAAAACATAAAGAGATGAAAGTGTGTGAAATTACATAGAAGCTCCTTAAATTTTAAGCTAAAGAGTCAACTGCAAACCTTTCAGGGTCCCCCCTTCAGAATTTAATTTGTATCCTTGATCTTCAATGAACTTATTAAGTGTGTTTATGCTCCTAATGCGTGACTTCAGTCGATGAACAGAAATAGTGACATGATTCACTGCATAACCATTAACTAGAGTCCATGCAGCATATTCACTTTCCCTGAAAAGAAATAACCACACAAAATGAAATTTACTTTTCCCGTCTACTCGATAAACAATAAGCAGGAAGGAACACAACATAGCAACCAAGGAGAATCTGAAGTTGGTTAAAAGTTGAGACAAGGAATTGCAAAAATTAACTGAATACTTCAGCATATGGTCTGATTGAAACCCAAAGCAAACAAATATAATATATACACAATCAATCTGTTAGAAATACAAGTAATACCTCAATAATTGCTGATAATCAGAATATACTGGTTTTTCCCATGTTAAGCATCCCAAAGTACTTGCAAGGGCTGCATATTTGTTTCCATTTGCAGACATCTTAACATGTCTCCTAATTATTTCTGCATGCATCAAAAATAGGCAACACAGGTACAAAGCACATGTGTTGTTACGAACAAAGAACAAAAAATTAACAGTTACTCCATTCAGTGATACCAAAACAAGGCAGTTCGTGTACCTGACTCTGAGAACTCATCTCATCAACAAGAAGCTCAGATATAAAAATCCTCGGCAAGGGCCCACTCAGAAAGCTACCACTATAACCATTCTCAACCTCAGGAGGAGCAAACCACAAAGCTCTCAACTTTTTCGCAGGAAATCTGAGTTCTTCACGTTGCATGTAACCGAAATCCAAGAAGAATTTCGCTATGGAATCAATCCCATGACCATCTACCTACAAATAATACAACAGAGGAACAGTATCAGTCCAGAGAAACACTTGGGGGCTGTTTGGTTAGCTTTGCAGCAAAACGGTTTGCTAGTGTTTGGTTAGCTTGCAGATTGGATTGGACACGTGCAACTCCTGTGGGCCACAATCTATCACATTCTCCAACAGCAACTGAAGTTGCAAGATTATTTTACAAGTGGGGGAGATGGGGAAATCTGTAGCTGCCCCCTTCATTTCCCACTTGCATGTCTCTCTTCAATTATTCTCTCTCCTCTCTCTTCTCGCTGAAATCCTCTCACTGGAGCTCTCGATCTCTATCTCTGCCGTTGCGCCTTCACCGTGATCTTCCCCCTTCGTCAGCGAGCTCTATTCTTCTGGTCCCTCTCCTTCTTTGGTCAATTTCTTCGCCTGTAGCATTGATCTTCCACCTCCACCCGCAATCGAGCTTTATTCTCGTGCTCCCTCTCTCCTTGTTTGGTCACTTCCTTCCACTGCAGAAGGCAGCCTCGATCTCCCACCAATTCTTGGTCAGATTCCCTACAACATAGCAGAGATTCCTCTTTCTCTCGCTAATGAGGCCACACTACATATTCCTTAGTGGTTGTTCATAACTTCAATAATTTGGAGGTGGGGGGAGATAACATAAATTAGCGGCAGACCCTTTAATGTCGAGCGCATACGCGTGTTGTAGTTGTGGCCGACTGAGAAAGAGGGGCCGGAACGATCTCTCAAATCAAGAGTCGTCGGGCAATTTCAAAGTTAAAGTAGTGACTGTAGCTCTCCTCTTAATTTATCGTTATTTTCAATTGGTAGAATTCAAAATTTTAGTTAAATTGGTGGGTGAGAGGATATTTTTGAATGAAAATTAGGAATGGAACTAGTTATTGTATGCATGTTGGTTTTTGCTCGGGCCCATTGCGAATTCTGATTCGTGTTTTAACTTAGTATATTTCCTTTGTTAATTCGAAATAAGTTGCAATGGTTTTGCTTTTCTTTTAATAATTCAACACGTCAGAAATTTCATAACTGTTGTTCTGGTTATGTTTTAAAATTTTTGTATATTATTAGCTAAGCTTCATAATTTTATCCTAAATTAGTTGAGTCATTTGCGCAGTTGTCAAAATAAGAAAGGGGCTAGATTGATGATTCTAGCAGACAATATCCTCTCTGAAGTCTGAACTATTGCGTCATTCTTAAACCTTCTTTTCCTTTAATTTTCATTTTTCCTAAGCATGCATTGTATCTTGTAATATAGCGTTCATTGACCAAACACCATCCAACCTTTTTCACGTTATTAATTTTGGTGTGCTAGAATGGATCATGTTCATTCTTCGTCTGAGATGTGCATTTGTGAAGTTTCAAGTAACATAGCACATCATTTGTTATGGTTTGTATAAAACTGCTGGTCACACATGCATAACACATTGATCGTAGCTACATGATAGTTGTGGTATGTTGATTTAGGACCATTACAGGGTTTGTTCATTTCAATTTCCCTGCCAACAAAAAACTGCATGGCTGGTGAGAATGGGGAAGACTATATGTAACGGTCACAGATTTCATAAATTCCATTATAACAAAAATATTCTTTTAAACTGATAGATTATCATAATCATTCCAAGCTCTTAAAATTTTCGGCAGCACTTCCTTTGTAAATGCTACATGCCCAAATATACATTTCAATTTACAGAAATTTTGACCAACAACAGTCCACTTATTCTCAAATCAAACATGTAAGTCAAAGTTAACAATCACCCAAGCCATCATAATAAATACCTCGGCTCACCACGGCCTGTTAATTCCTCGAATAATAATTTCAGCTTGACATCGCCTACTTATATGAAACAAAAGAAAATATATGCCCGAGAGTACTCCTCTAGGCATCCACAATATAAACAGATCTAACTATAACTTTAACACATCACCATAATTACAATCTAACTTACTTCATACATATCCATCTCTCAAAACATACATAAGGTATCAGTATACATCAAGTAGGATTCCCAACAGGAACTAAATTACAATCTAATACAATCATTAATAATAAACTTCTCAACAAACGCCTAAATCTCAAGCTGGTCTTCTGCCATACAGCGACCTGAAATATAAAACTGGGAGGGAGTGAGCTCGACAGCTCAGTGAGAGAGAATCAAAGTGAATCAAGGAAGGAAAATACAATTAAGGGGCGTGTTTCTTTCTTCAACAATTTTAGAAAGTACAGATGAACAAATGAAACGATGAGAGAGCAATATCTTATAATGAATGATTAACACAAAGGTCCATATAATCTATATGACGGTCTGACTTCTCTAGAATCGATTCTCTTTAACTTTCTTTAATTTTTTTTCTGTTGTAGATTACTTGGTCCAGAAATTTAATAAGATACTCTCTCAGTTATTATAACTTATGCATGGCTCTGTTTTAAGTACTTTTAACACACATCATCACATAACTCATATCTCATACCTTAGGTACAGCCAGTCAAAATCGAAGTTTCATGGGGGTAAGTATATGTCTTGGTAATACAACACCACAATATCACCCCATATCATCTAAGTATAATTTATCCATATGGATAATGCGATCACACATAATCATACTACACTTCACAATATTCACATATCATACTTAAAGATGTGCACAACACACATGATACACATGCATATACAACCACAGTGAAGTGTGAGAATTCCCCGTCTTCTTCCTCCTACCGGCTCCCGCACGGCCCCTTCCTCCTATATATATATTTGTATGTATATACAACAATAACACCGTCTTCCCCCCTCCTACCGGTTCTCGCACGGCCCCTTCTTCAATATATATATATATATATATATATATATATATATATATATATATATATATATATATATAAACAATCCCACCGTCTTCCCCCTCCTACCGGCTCCTGCCCGGCCCCTTCCTCCAATGCAAAAGATGTAACAAACATATACACACACACACATTCAAAAGCACAAATAATGATTTCATCACAATACGAACACCAACCCCTTTATTGCAGTTTACCTTTTTAGCTTGACACTAATGTCCATTAACATCCATATATGACACACCATATGTATATATACATATATATGAGTTACCAGTTAATACTGTAGTGATCTATTCATCTCAATTTAATGAGTCAACTTCTCCTTTACTTTGTTAAGTGTTAGCCTTTTGAGTTGTGCTACTAGCACATCAACATTCAATTATGTAGCATACAATCATGATCGTAAATTTTACAACGCATACACGTCATGGAGATCAATTCATCAACAAAACAAATACTAAAATTGTTGCTTGAGGGCAAAGATAATTGTCACATAGGTATACAACTTTCTAGTTATGTTCATGTGACATCCCCGTCAATTTCATATATATTCAACGTACATCAAGGTTGTAAACAATCATCACTTAGATGTGGGTGCACAGTGTATCAATAACCATATGAAGAATAAGCAATATCAACAAGTTATCTATTATGAGAAACTCCTATAATAATTTACACCCGTGTATCAGTAATAATGTTGGATTTCTATTCACATCAACGCACCCGAGATTTCATTCATACGTCTAACATTACTAGCTTCTTAACGCTCATGTGTCTAGTATGGTTCCGTCGAAACTCCTAATACCATAATTATTCGGTCGGTTAGTCAATTAATGACTACCAATATGATTAGACAATTCATTACCAACCTTGATTCCCGACTTCGTAATTAACAGTTTCCGCTCTGATGATTTTCATAATTGCCACTTACGCAACTATTGATTTTTAAATCTCACAATTTAAAGCGAAGTATCCTCTATGGACACCAACATCAATGATTTAATATGCTCAAGCCTAATTTCACATCTTTATGAGGCAATATGAAAAGATACAGTTTTCATAGCTCACAGCCATGTGGTATCCACTCTATATTTCTTCGTAGTCTTCTGTTGCATCAGTTTATACTTAACCATCAATATTAGATCTTTCTTCCTATTGAGAAAGTAATTAGCTATTGTTCATAGCCAGGGTAATCAACGAAGTGTTGTTTAAATAAACGCTTGGAAGGACTCCTGCAGCCTTATTACCTATATATGCTGAGTTTATGAATCAAGACCTTCGCATGTAATATCTAGAAAACTGAATCTCATAAGCTTGAGAACTTACTGCCTAGAAGTTGATTTTTGAAGAATATCTCACCACTATGATTTACTTTGATGATCTACGTGCACTGGGCTATTGAAATAAAGATACTGAGACACCCTATATAAACAATGCATTGCTCTAACCGTATCAGAATTTGCCTCCGAGCAGCTCAAGTCTAAAACATAAATGCCTGGTGTGACGTGAGTATCATGTTAATTCTTATAGACAAGTAATATGGAAATTAGTTTACAATCTTCCCCTTTATACCCTTCTATCGCAGTACTCCCAACTTGTGAATATTGTCGATAAAATTTCAGCCTAATCCTGGCCCGCAATCGCAGAGTCAGACACCACAGTCCTATTATTTCGGGACTGTGAGTCGTAAACCCGCAACATTGAACAGTGTTATTAATTTGTAACAACATGCGTTATTAAAACTTATTTCTTATTATTGAAAATTATAGTACTTGTCATTTGCCAATATCCTTAGTTGTCCTGAACCTCTTGAATCTCGCTTCTAAATCATATGCGGAAGGAGAGATGGGTCGAATAATTCTTCCAGTTGCTTTTCTTTTTCCTTTACCATTAGGATTTGTTAGTCCTACCAATTGATTGGATTATAATTCATCTCATCAGAATGTGCTCGACATACCCAAATGTATCAATACCTATAAACATGTCGGACTTTCCAAGTGTCTGGGCGAATACAACAGTAATTATTTAATGATGCAGATACGCCCAACAATATACCCACCTGAACTTGAAATAATATAATGCAAGGATAAGAACTCTTTCATGAGAATATTATTTTATGTGGAGCTCCGGGAGTTCTAGTCTAGTGCTATTGAATTCAGAGCACCACTTGATCTAGCACCAAGACTCTGAAATCTATATAAAAATCTGATAGGATGGTTCTATGTCGTTTCACTGGCTACACTGGAAATTTAACAGAAATTATTACGTCAAGAGTGTATCGAGTCATAACCTACCAAATTCTAGAATAAGTATCGTCGTCAAAAACCCAATACACTTTGCTGCCACTAGGCACAAGTAGTAAAATCTTTCAGGCTTTTTAACTTCTTTCTAATTATTACGAGGACAGATCCTAGGGTTACCTCTTAAATAGAAACAAACATATAAAATTTGTGAAACCTCAACTTTCATTATTAGGAGCGTATTTAGTTCTAAGCTTGGCACAACATGCCCTCTATTTATTCTAAAATTCACATAGGCCTCCCCTTAAATGGTGATTCATAAGGGGGAAACTAATTTTCGACATGATTTATGTTTCCTTCTGTTTCTCAAAGGATTCCTAACGTCCAACCAACGCAGGTTTTAAAAAAATTTCATGTGCTTAGAGATACTATCACCTTTCGAATAGTTTATTAAATGACATTTATAATTGAGTTAACTAATAAAAGAAAATTCAGAAACTCCTTAATCATAAAGGAAAATTCTGCAACTCAAGAATCTTGACTAGCCGGTCTTATTATGACGATAACTTTCAGTACAGACCCTCAATTGGGACACCGCAAAAGCCGTTGGAAAATAGATTCGATTATATTTTCAACGATATACTACATGATCAGTTTTATCTAACTAAACTGTTTCAGATATACAGAAACTCTTCAGCTGTGGGTGAGTTCTGCAGCAGGACAGTTTCGACCAACATGCAATGTTTCAGTCGTAACTTGAGGTACAGATATCTGATTAGGACATGGTATGAACCGTTGGAAAGTAGACTTGATTGTCTTTCCAACGGTATAAAATATAATGTAATATAACCCTAACATACTGATGGACTGAGCCCGAATTTACAGAGTATTCTGTTTAACAGATTTCTGCACATATTAGAAAGATTCTCTACTTTGCTCAAGATGATGATTTGCCCAGAAATTTTTACAAGAAAATATAGGGGAAAAGTAGATTGAATGCTACTTTAAATGACAGAAATTAATCAATATATATATTATGAGGATTTCTCTAGAAATTCAGAAAATGAAATAGATTTAGATCTAGATGAAATCTCCCTCACCTTTTTCCCGGCGTCGAAATCCGCTGAATCGCACTCCACCGCGTCCCGGGAACCCACACCATCGCGCTCCGGGAGGGGGTCTGGCAGGGCAGCTGCAGCAGCAGCTGCCTGCTGCTGCAGCAGCAGCCTGCTGCTCTGCTGCCTGCTGCGGCTGCTTCAGCTGTGCGCGCAGATCAGAGGAGAGGGGAGAGAGGTAGAGTGGGATTTTGAGGAATTGAGAGTGATTTTCAGGAGATTTCACTAGAATTTTCATGGAGAGACCCTTAGGTTCAGCTGAATTTGGGGAAGAAGGTTGAAGAGAGAGAAGGTAGGTGGGGAAAATGAGAGTATTTGCTCATTTAACTTAATATATAAGCCTACAAAAAAAATTTCTCCCAATTTGCCACTTGTCCCCATCTCCTACCACTTCACCTACTCCCATCCACTTACTCTCTCTCTTAATTAAAAATCTTGTATTAGAAAAAGAGGTATTTGCATGTATTTATATCAAACATGAGTATGTATCTAATTCCACATACTAGTATATATATACGCACCTACATATATATACATCCACACATGCCTCTAATTACATATCCATATCACATGCACTTGGTATATAAATATCTATGTATGATAAATCCCATTTAGTCATGCACCTGCATGTACACACGTATTTACAATTATCAATATTTCATCTACTTAAAATTATCCATACAAATTTAAAATAAAATAACATTACAAAGGAATTAACTCAGTCATCACCCCTAGTGATTCTGTATAATCTCTTAGATCACAGATTATAATGTTAAATAAAGATTTAGAATTTCAGGGTGTTACACTATATGCACAACAAAACCAACCAACCAACCAACCTTCAACTCCTCCATGTTTATGCCTCGGCTTGTGTTTATGTTGCTATTCAAAGTATATCTCAGTTTTTGTTGACACACAATTGGCGCTCTGATACCAATTGTTGTGCACAGCAGAAACCTTGGTGATATGATAATGCTTGCAAAAGGAAAACTATTGTAGAGCAAACTAACAATACAAACACAAAAGAGTAGAAACATAACAATAACACGAGGATTTAATGTGATAAGGCTCAAACTTGGCTTACGTCCACGAAAGAGAACTTGAGAGAGCTCTATTAATAAACTTGGTACAATAGAGTCTAACATTCCCCTTGATGTCATAAGAGTATTCACATTCCTCTTGAATCCCATAAGATTATAAGAGTATACCTTTTTTCTATGCACCGTTACTTTTTTCTCTCTTCTTAGCTTCTTCTATCTCCTTTATTCGAGATATTCAATACACTAGGTTACAATGTTTAATTATAGGACTTACAACACAAATTCTATTCAGACTATGAGATGACTTCGACCATCGAATGGTAGAACTTTTCTTGATCTAGAAGTATTCTAGACCCTTCAACTTTAAAAACAAACTTCATAGAATAAAAATTGAATTATATTCATACTCCTAGCAGAAAGGGAAGCATGCTTGCACATAATTCGAAACAGACATGGATTCAAATCAATCGACTTGGTCCTACAGACTAGTCAACTAATACTGCATGAGTCGACTTATAATAACTATAAGTCGACTCCTGAAAACATTCTACTTCATGTTATGCATATTAGACAACTAATATAGTCGATTAGTCGACTAATGATACTTGTTAGTCGACTATACAGTAACCTGTCTTGATCTGCTTTATTCCTTCGTTCTTCTTCTTCTCCAAATAGATTGAATCTTATCAGATCATCATCTCCTCTTGAATATAAGGCAAAATCTTAACAATCTCCACCTTAACTTGCTTTTCAAGCCTTTTACAAAACACCTTAAGATTTTGGATTACTACCTTGAATCTTTCCTTTGCTATAATAGTATCGTGAAGCCAACTCTTGCCCCCTCCCCGGGGCCTTTGACTGATTTACCCTATGACTTAGGTCATCTCAGGCCTTACTCAAATGCACTATTTCTCCTTCCTGCAACACTTTCACCAAGTTCATGTCCCGTTGTAGTCTTCCTTGAAGCTTCACCTGCGATGAGCTTCATTCCAAGCTTATCCCTGAAACTCCACCTCGAACTGAGTTTTCTTCCTTCAGCTTGTATATCCTTTCACTTCTTTCCTTTCAGGATTACCCTTTCTTGGTAGCTAACTGTGATGATGCCTTGTTGCACTTGGATCCGGCATCCTTCTTCGTCGAGCAGCCTATGGATATAAGATTGTATCGTGTCTCCAAGACATACCAGACCACCTCTAAAGCACGCATTGTCCTATCTCTTTCTGTAACCTTGACTGTCCCAGTTCTGATGACCTCGCAAGTTGAGCCATTCACCATCTTGATAGTCACTTCCTCCTTTGCAACCAAAGAGTTGAATATCTCTTTATAGGAACATACATGAACCGTACTACCAGAATCAAATATCCAACATTTACCTTGAAAAATGGTCTTCAACGTATGAAGTCATTACTACTTCAATGTCTGATACACCGCTCATTGATGTCTGTCTCCACAGCTTGTCCCTTCTTCTTCAACCACTCTTGTTGATGCTTGCAGTTATTTCTAATGACCTTCCTTATGACAAAAGTGACACGCTTTCGATGAGCCCCGACTTTTCTTTCTTTTCCATTCATTCTCATGGCCACCAAACCTGATCCTTCCTACTTAACTTGATTTGGTCTTTTTCTAATCTCGTTGAATAAGAGAGTTGACGTGACCTTCTCCAAGATGAAAAGTTCCTTACGGTAGAGCATGGAAGTAACGATGTGATCGTATGACTTCGAAGCGAACTGAGAAGTATCAACACATTGTCCTCTTCGTCGATCTTGACATCAATAGCTAGAAGCTCATTGATGACCTTGTTAAAGAAGTTTAGATACTCCAACACTTACACCAATGTCCCTTTCGTCATGTGTAGCCCATATAATTGTCTCTTGAGATACAACTTATTGGAGAGACTTTTTATCATGTACGTTTGTAACCTTAACCACAAACCCGCAGCCGTTTTTCATCTATCATGTTGTACATAATCTCGTCTGCGAGACTTAGATCGTACTTACCGCTTTCGGATTTATCTCCTCCCAATATTCATTTGTCGTACTTGCAGGTTTTACTTTCCCTGTAAGGTCTTATGAAAACCTTGTTGTACCAACAACACTTTTACCCTTTTTGCCTAAGCTAAAATTTCCTTTGTTATTGAACTTCTCGACCTCGAACTTTATCATAGGACTTCCTATTTTCGACATATCGCCCTTTTTCGATAACCTTTAGTTTTGATACCAATTATTGATACAAAATTGACGCTCTGGTACCAAATTATTGTGCATGGTGGAGACTTTGGCGATATGACAATGCTTTCAAAAGAAAAATTATTATAGACCAAACTAGCAATACCAAGACAAAAAAATAAAAATAATAACAATAACACAGGGATTTAACGTGGTTCAGTCCAAACTTGGTCTTCGTCAACGGGGAGAGAGCTTGAGAGGATTTTATTAATAAAATTGATACAATAGAGATCTAACCTTCCCCTTAATCCCACAAGAGCATTCACCTTCCCCTTGAATCTCAGAAGATTACACGAGTATACATTTTCTCTATGCACTGTCACTTTCCTCTTTCTTGGCTTCCTCTTATCTTTTTTGTTCGAGATATTCAATAAACTAAGTTACAATCTTTAGGACTTTACAACACAAATCCTATTCAAACTATGAGATGATCTTGACCGTCGGATGCTTGAACTTTTCTTTATTTAGAAGAATTTTAGACCCTTTCAAACTCTAGAAACAAGCCTTCATAGAATAGAAACTGATTCCTATTCGTACTCAACCAGAAAGGAAAATATGCTTGCACAAAATATGAAACAGGTACAGATTCAGATCAATCGACTTGGTCCTACAGACTAGTCGACTAATCCCCGCATGAACATCCCACTTTCCGTTGTGCATAATAGTCGACTAGTATAGTCAATTAGTCGACTAATAATACTTGTTAGTTGACTATGCAATCGACTAACCTATCTAGATCTGCTTCTTTTCTTTGTTCTTCTTCTCCAAATAGATTGGATCTTCTTGGGTCATCATCTCTTCTTGAAAATAAGATAAAATCCTAACAGTTCTAACCTCCCTCAGAATATGCTAGAAGTTGCCAATGCCAATTCAAACCCAATAGCCCTTTCTTTGTATGAGGATCCCCAGAGTGGTTTTATTTGATGCCACCATAATTAGTCCTCTTTTCTAGACAATTGTTTTTCTTTACTTTATTGTTAAAGAGTTTATGTTAGAAACAAACTATAAAATCTACCATTGTTCTATACGCATGGGTGGTCTCATTATTCTCAATTATCTACTAAACAATGGTTTCATCATTGAACTACTGTTACCCCACGAGAATGGTGTGCCTATGGAGCATAAAGCTAACAAGCTACATGGAAATACATTAAATATAGCTGAAGTTTTAACCAACTGCTAACCTGATGTTAAATGTATAATGGTATCAAATTCTTTAGTAGTACATTAACATGCAATTTCTTTACAGTTGTTATGTTTTAAACGATTTAGAAACTATCAGAAATTCCTCATGGTTAGTTCTTCCAAGATGATAGTTTCTACTTTCTTTTTATGAATGTTATATGTGTGGAAGATGTGATTGCTTATTGCTGGAATCCATGGGTTTAATTTTTAGCATGCTTATTTTGAGTAGTCACCTGATTTTGTAACTTTTGTTATTATGACTCTTTTTGATGTGAAGTTGTTTGGGTTGAAGTAACTTCATTTGTTACAGGGTAGCAACTTATGTGAATGTTTAAGAACTATGATATGGAGTGTACTTTTGATATTAGTAGACTCATATATAGATTTTTCTGAATTACTTTTTTATCATTAGTGGTGTATACATTTATCTTCTTCGTTGTTTAGTGGACTGCTAATCCTGACACACAGTAGAGGATTTTGTAATCAAATCCTCAGATTCTTAAACGTACATGAGTTTATGGTTTGGTATCTCTTGTTCTTGTTGCCAAGTGCTTTGGTATGGCCGAAGTAATGTTTTCTTTAAGGCTGAGGATTCGGTTAATTTGGTTAATTCAAATCCTCCCCCTTCCAGTGGGTGAGAGGAGATTTTTGAATTACACCAGAATGCAAAGGCATACCACGACAAGTTTATTATCCAATGAACCAATGACTCAACTCAAGTTCATGACATGAATGAAAATTAGTTCATAAAGATTTATTAAGAAAAAGATTTGTATTAGAAAAGTAACTCTTTTGTTTCTATATATTTGATCAGTAGAGAGGTTTTTCCCCCCTAATGTTGCAGTTTCCATCTAGTTTTCTCAGCCTATTTTACCGTAGACACCTTTAAAACCATAACTCAAAACGACCAAAAGAGCACTAAGAAAATTTTAAAATTAGAGACTCTCATTCTGCTCAACCAAAATAAACAAGGGAAAAAGAATTACATAACATTATATCATTATTAATAATAAGACATGAAAGAATAATAATAATTTCCTACATATCACATGCTACTCGTGGTACCATATTCATGCGTCTCTTGTCATTTAACTGAATATTTGCATGTATACCATGCTATATAATTGTTATAAATGTTGGGAAACAATCAGTATGCTCTGATACCAATTGTTGTGAATTTCAGGGAGGGGTCGCCCCCACGACCGGATCAACTGGGGCGACGCAGCGAAAACAAATCATAGGATCTACTAAGACAACGTGAAAAAGAGACGAAGAAGATATTGCAAAGTAGATAGAAAGCCAACAAATAATATAACGTGGTTCCACCGATCAAACAGATCTTGTGTACGTCCACAGGAGAAGGGAAGAAACTTTATTAAAACTTTAGAGGAGTACTATAAGAATTACTCACACCTCACGCTGAGAAGATTACAAACCCTTGATGATCTCCAAGAACAGCGTACCCTTGTGACTAAGCTTCCCTCATGAATCTCTCACCTAGAAGAATTTCACCTTTAAAAATTACAAATTTATTAGATTCTCTTGAAATGCATTGAAAGCCACCCCTAAGGGGTTATTTATAGGCCATAGAACTCTCTTATCCATCAATTAAAATAAAGAAAACTTGAATACAACTCGAACTCAAAACAGATTCAGAAAAAAAACTGCCAAATCCAATATTAATTGACTACCTTCACGACGTATTCACGTCATAATCCTAACAATCTCCCTTTTGACTTGAATATGTCCAAGTTTGAGAATAGTCACCATGCTCATCTACGCACAATTGAACAAACTTGACTTCATCTCCATCTCACTCCCTCTTCTCCATAACCCCCTCATGGAGTTCACAACTTGATTAGGTCGAATAAATTCAGGCCCAACCTGAATTTTATCACCCAATGATCTCCTTGATCCACACAAGATTTATGAAAATTTACTCCACCATAAGAGTAACAATCTATACTGTCTTGTTGTACACCTAGTCTCCATTTCTCTTCGGGGTACAACTGAACATCCGAACTTGAATTCATCGTAGTCTTCGATTGTTCCACAACCACCGCTTTCGAAGCCGAGGATAACCGCAATCCACCAACTGTAACTTTCGAATTTTACAACATATACACATTGTCGACACGTTCGGCTTGAAACATCATATGGGCCTTTTTGAAAACTTCTATAAGATCACCTTTCTAACTGAAACAGAACCCATCCCCTTGTAGGGCTCCAAGAGAGATGAGATTGTACCTTGATTCGGGAACATGACGAATGCCTTGAAGAGTAGTAATGCATCTATCATAAGATCAAAACTGAATTGTTCTTTCGCTAATCACCTTGCTTGTAACAGAATTTCCCATGAAGACTTCTCCCCCTTGAATCGAAATGTATGAAGAGAACATCTTCCTATTGGAACTGATATGTTGTAAATATCCAGAATCTATGACCCGTCTATCTTTATTACCAACTGATCTGTTTGTAATAGATAGAAAGTCGCATTGTTCTTCATCTCCTCCAACTAGTTCAGTGTCATTAACATCTGGTTATTTCTTCTTTCGAAGCTAACAATCAGATCTAATGTGTCCCTTCTTGTGACAATAGTTGCACGTCAAATTCTTGTGTTTTGAGTTACCCATGAAACTTCCATTATTACTCTTCTATCTTGAATAATGAACTTGCCCAAAATCATCATGATAAGACTCACCCGTCAATTGGGTGTCAATTTTGTCCTTTTTGAGCAAATGCTCCTTGATCTCATTGACCTTAATTGTTGACTTGCCTTCATAGATGACAGCTTCCTTAAATCTCTTATATGAAGAAAGTAAAGAACACAGTAATAGAAGTGCTTGATTCTCATCTTCTATCTTAACCTATCTTATCTAGATCATTAATAATAGAGAAAAATTCTACAATATGAGACTTGATAGGTGTACCTTCATCCATGCAGAGAAGAAAGAGACACTGCTCAAGAATCAATCTATTCGCCAACGACTTCTTCAGATAGTAATCTTGAAGTCGCTCCCACAGCGAGGACGTTGTTTTTTCAGTAGAAAACTCATCCAATACTTCATCCGCTAAGCAAAGCCGAATAGTTGTCAAGGATTTCTCATCCAACTCATGCTAAGTTTCTTCCTTCGTGTCTTAAGGCTTTTTCTCCCTCCCGAGTATTGCTTTCTTCAACCCACTCTGGGTAAGGATGGCGTTCATCCTAATCTGCCACCTGCTGAAATTAATAACACCATTGAACTTCTGAATATTGAAATTGATCACAGACATCTTCAAGTTGATCTTGCTCTGATACCAATTATTGTGATTTTCAGGGAGTAATCGTCCCCACGACCAGATCGACTGGGGCGGCGCAGCGAAAACAAACTACAAGATCTACAAAAGCAACGTGAAGAAGAGAAGAAGATATTCTAAAGTAGATAAAAAGCCAACAAATAATATAACGTGGTTCTACCGATCAAACAGATCGCGTGTATGTCCACAGGAGAAGGGGGAGAAACTTTCTTAAAACTTTGAGAGAGTACAATAAGAATTACTTACACCTTACGCTGAGAAGATTACAAGCCCGTGATGGTCGCCAAGAACAGCGTACCCTTCTAGCTAAGCTTTCCTCACGAATCTCTCACCTAGATGAATTTCACTCTTAGGAATTACGAATTTATTGGATTCTCTTAGAATGCATTGAAGGCCACACCTAAGGGGTTATTTATGGACCATAGAACTCTCCTAGTCCTAAACAAACTCCATCAATTAGAATAAAAGAAATTTGAATCTAACTCGGACTCAAAACAGATCCGGAAAAAGAAACTGCTAGATCCAATATTAATTGACTACCTTCACAATGTATTCACATCATAATCGTAACAATAAATATTATACACGTGTGGTTCCCTTTCTGTAGTGAATGGAGAGGTTCATGGATTTGAGACTGGATTATCATGACGAGGAACTTTCCGTCGTGCTCTTTGTGCTTGTGCGTATGTTGTCTTGATGTGAATGATCGATCGCAATGACAGTACAAAACCAACCCCTAGCCATATTTAGGTCTAATGTTTGATTTTAGTACTTGATGAACTAACCATTGCTTTGCTTAATCAATATTATGAAAGTGCTATGTTGTTGCACTCTTTCTTTAATAAGTTATTAGTGAAAATAAGGAAATGACACACGTTTATGTTGTGTTCAAAGGAAGAGATCGGAGATTTATCACACATGGGAAGAAAGCAATGATGAAGTAGTGGGTAAGAGAGCAACGTTCAAAAAGTTTTAAGTCCTTGGAGGAGGCAAGAGTTCTGTCAGTCATCTTTTGGTTCTCCGCCCTTGACAGAAAAAGACAGCATTGGTAATGCCAATGCACAAGATAATAGTTCAGTAATGTCACATCAAGAGGAAATGCTTCAAGGGAACACGCATGGGATTGCTCCCACTAATAACTAGGGATTAGTTTGATTTCTATTGGTAGTGATTTTAATTTTATCTTTAAAGATCCTCTTTTATTGAAAAGGTTGGGTAGTTGTTAGCATGTGATTGCCGAAATGTCCATGTTTTCATGCATATCTTGTTGAATTATGCAGTGGGGACTTTCTTTTCTCGTCAATGTATTAAGCAATAGCTATGTTTCAAATTCGATTGTATTGTATACATGTGACATACCTATTGGCTATTATATTCTAATTGTGCTAATAAAATATTTTATAAAATAAAGGCATGGGTTCTCTTTAGGCAATGATGATTTGAATAGTTTACATACTAGACTAGGAAACTCATGTCAGGATGCTTGCTAGATTGCAACCGTTTATTATGAAATTTTGTCGGTATTGCCAGGACATTTAATCTAAACCACTTTAGAGAAATAATATTATGACAATGTTTGTGGGTTAAATCCTACCCAAGTATGACATGAGTTGTGTTTAACTATTTCTTCTCAAAGTGGTAATGATAATTGAATGAACATGACTGGAAAAAGTGTTAAATGGGCATGAGATGATCTTGGAGGCTCCATGTAAGCAACCACCAGAGTTCCCCAAGGGGAAACGGAAAGTCGTCTTCGGCTTCACCTTTAAACGTTCTTATGAAATCTAAGGCTTTGTTTTCCTCAATGTTAGTTCTTGTTTGCTGACTATGCAGAGTCGAACTCGCACGAGCAGAGCTGACACACAGATAAGCACATTCTTCCCTTCAGTTTTTCACCATATAACTCATACTAAATCCTCTTCTCAGCTTCACGAAGAGATTTGTTAAGAGAAATTTGCTATGAAATTTGTTAAATCATTTTCCACATAACCAATGAAACTATTGGATGTGCTATCTTGGTTCTCAAAATCATTTCCACCTCAACTCGTTAAAATGGTGTTGCTCGATCTGACAATGGAATGAACTGGGTGATGTTTGAGCTACTGTGGAGGGATTTCTTCCGGTCAATGACAGTTTCTATAGACCAGAACGACTCTCGCGAGTTAATAAACCCAAACTTGCATTCTTCAACCTCTTATTTAATAAATTGCATAACTAAAATTATGATGGCGCTGCTACTCTCTTCTCTCATGTCCATCACCAAGAAATACAGCTCCAACAAAACAAAGAATGAAGCAGTGACAACCACAGCTGACATTGGGGCTCTTGCTTGAGCTTTTAATCTGAATATAAAAGAAAATTCATTGTGAGATGGGCAACAAAAATTATTTGATCTATAACTTCTCTCTGTCGCCATGGATATTATTGCTTGAAATTTACAAAGTTGGTGTGAATAGCAGCTTGACTGATACTTAAAGTGCTGATATTGTCATAGCTCCATTGGAAATATACAAACTTATGCCCCTTTGAGGTCAATTAATCAATCTTTATGGACCTTGTATAGATGAGTGTCTTTTTGTGCCATAACAATTTGACTCATCAAGTCACTTTATTTGTTTTCTGATAGGAGGCAACTCCTTAAAATTTATGTTTGCAAAAATGATTTTCCTTAATAATTTAATTTGAATGTTAGCTTGTATTTTGAAGTTTTGCATCAAAATAATGACTTTACATGTATTATGAACTGAGAAGTAGTCAAATGAGCTTTGTTGTGAATAATTGAGATATATATTTTCATTGAATGAAACTGGAAATATATGCTATAATCCAACTTACTTTTCTTTAATTGGTACCAATGTGAGTGATGATATAAGATATATAACAACACAAAAAGAAAGCCTTCTTTCCTATCTGTTTCCGTACATCCATGTTCACCAGTTACAATTTACAGTTTGCACTAATCATCTAGAAAACATGAAATGAAATTGTCATAGCCCTTTTATAATGTAATGAAACACTTTTGATCGTCATTCATTGCATGCAGAATTCTCATAGCCCATTTATAATGCACTAAAGCCAATGTTACACTATTTTTTCTTTTCATAAAGATATAAAAAAAAGAAAATGATATTTGGAGAAACCATGAGTTTTTTCTTCTTTTTTTTTTTCTATTTTAAAGTTCTGTTAACCGCGACACAACACAAGACAAACTTGATTCAATCTGAAACAAATGGAAAAAAATAGTAATTAAAAAAATTTTTAAAATATTATCTAATAATAAAAATAGTAATCATTAATAAAAAATACAAATGAGTCTACAAGTGGACTTTACAAGTGGGTCTACAAATGGGCCACAAAATTGCAAATCGATCTTCAAATGTAAGTTGGCTTGCAAGTGGACCACAAAATTGAAGTTGAGTTTGCAAGTAGGCTTTACAATCTAAACTTCAACCAAACAAAGTAAAATCATTTTGTTGCAAGTGAGCTTTGCACTTGCAACAAACCAAAAACGAAAATTGAATTCTTATTTTACTTAGCATTCCAACCAAACACAGATAATATATTTTCTCACCTACACTTTCACACTACCAATCAAACACTTTGCAACTACAAAATGATTCCCACTAACTTGCAATTGCGGACACTTGTGGGCAACCAAACATAGCCTTAAAAGAAATTCGCAAGTAACCCTTAAAAGAAAACATAAGCAGCTTTTTATGTGAAAATTGTTAATTTCTTACCCCAAAAGTTCGGAAAGCGAAGTGATCATAGCACACAGGACTGCCATCGGACTTGCTGACGAGTTCAAGAACAGATTTTGCAGTCGGATTCCGACTCAAATAGACCTTCTCCATGCTCGAGAGAACTGATCTAAAGAACGACTGCGATTGCGAGGCCTGCGATCAATTTGGGGGGGGGGGGGGGGGGGGGGAGAGAATCTTTTACTCAAAACTTTTAAATTTTGATGAATCAAGAGAGGAGCAATAAGATTCGTACCATCGGAGATGGATCTGTGGCGGCGGTGTACTGAGATCGGGCGGTGGCAGGAAGGGTCCGGGCTCGGAGCGCTATCGGACGGCAGGGAAAGCGGCGAGCGGAGGAGGAGAGAGAGAGTCCCGAGGGGATCGGTAGGCGATTGGATCGGAGAGAGCAGAACAGGGCGGGGATTCTTGAAGCTGCTGCTGCTGACTCCATAACGAGGACGAGCCAAAAAGGAATGAGTACTCAATTTGAGAGAAAAAGGACGGAGAGGTTGCCAGAGGGGAGAGAAGAGACACGTGTCAGCGTGAGAGCAGCACTGACGGGGGTACTGTTGGCATTTTGCTGCGGGAACAAGAGTTTCAGCGGAAGACGGAACGCTGTATACAGTCGGGTATCCATCAGCGTGCTGATGCCGATGACAGACAGCAGCACCTGGCAAATGGGTTGGCGTATTTTGGGGTTTCTATTCTTTTTGAGGGAAATAATAGTAGGAGTAATTGGAGGGGAGCTGATGAAAGTTTAAACCTTAATTTTTAATTTATTCTCAAAAAGAAACCTTAATTTTAAGGACACTATACTTTTGATTGCAGTGCTGAACTCAGTTAATTCCTCCACTATACCAACAAAAATACCGAGGAGACAGCAAGCGATACATACTTTCTTTAAGAAATCGGCCATCAACTTGCCAAACAGACAAGTTATACAAGTTGGCTAACAAGTTAGTAACACAGACAGGAAGCTTTAAAAAAAAGGGTCTAACCACAAACTTGCACACCAGAAAAAAGAAATTTAGAAAGGAAAAAAAGTGATGTGGGCAGTTCTAAACACTCCAGTATTCATCATCACCATCTTCATGCTCGGTTCTAATCACTCAAGTATTCATCCTCAACATCTTCATGCTCTGTCACGACTTCTCTGTGAACCTCTTTCGTACTCCCATGACATCATCGTTTGATGAATCACCGCTTCGGCTATCATTTAGCACTGGATCTGAATGGCAAAGAGCTAAGCAACAGCTGAAACATGGAGACAGTATCAGTACAGAAGTACAAAGCATTCCTGCATTGCGCATTAATCACCCATGTTGAAGGTTGAGAAACTTGTGTGTTCGACCATCTTTTGTCCAACTATACAAAAGACAATCAGGGCATGTGATAAAGAAATACAGGATTTTCCATAGTAATTGATGTCACAGTTATGTTCAGTTAATACCAAAATTAGCAATAAAAGGAGAGCAAGAAAAGGAGATTAGCAACAAAAGGAATTAATACCACAGTATATAAACATATTGGGCAAAAGTTCTATTGGTCCAAAAAGCCAACAGTTGGCATAAGGTGGCATGGTATGATGGCGGCATGATATAGGGGTTGCATTTTGCAATGCTTCCAATGATTATTTTAAGGAAAAAGTGTAAAATTGGCATCCAATAAGTGTTTTCTCTACAGATAGTGACAGATAATTCCACTTGTAAAGACTGAAATTTTGTTAAAACATAAGAGTTAAATTTTGTTTAAAATTTTGGAGAAAATCATAGTGATTCAGTTGATAAGCTGTGACAGATGTAAGTTAGAAAAAAACACAAATTGACTGATCATTTACCGATGAAAAATATGCAATGGGTTGCAAAACCTTGAAATCTTATTTTGGGAATCTGAAAAGCTTGGTAAACTGACAACTGGAAATTCTCTGCCCTAGTGGAAGCCTAGACAAAATAACAACCCCAAGGGCAGAGGGCGGACGACGAAATGGTGGCACCGGGCATGTCCCACAGTGACCCAAGATCTCCCTCTACAGAAGACAAATGTGCTTTCACACAACTTGTGTTTCACCCAGAACTTCCTTTCATCTCTAGCCTCAATTTCTGAGATGAGTGGATGGCAATCTGTAAAAATCAAAAGGGTCTAACTTACATGCATATATTCCCAACCTTTAATACTACAAAATTGATTAGTGGTATATCAAACCTTGGGTTGTTGTTAAATACAAGGTAATTTTAAGTGGAGATATGTAGGTTTGAAGAGAGTTAATAGCTAAAGTCCAGACATTAAGATACATGAAACAGTGGAAAAGGAAGAATCTAACATATTGAAGAGGAGATGATAACAATAAGAACATAGTATTCACCACAAACACGAGCTCTATACATCTTCAACTACTCTTCCTTTTTTCCATCAAATTCAGCCTTTATATCTAGGCTGTTACATAATAAAAACAGACTCTTGTAATATCATGATTTGATTCCAAATTAACCAAGTTAATTTAAGACCCTTTATGTATCTACAACTCAGCTATTGCTCCCTAATTAAACCCCAAATAGTAATCAAGCTGAAAACGCCATCAGCATATTTGGGGACGTGTATGACAGGTTACATTTTCTTTTAATCAAGCTGGGAATGTCTTCAATGGATGTTGGAGACACGTTGAGTGAGAGAGGTTTCATCTTCTTTGAAGCAAGCTAACGGATTTGGACTAGTGAAGCACTTCTCCACTAGTATTCCTATTCCTAAAGTATTTAATCACTTTGTTTTAGGCCACATGTTTGGATGCTTTGCACATTGTTTTGGGATTTTTTATGAGTATAGGATATATATGAAAAAGTTTTGTGCAAGGTTTGAAATATAGCCCGATATCCATACGTATGTCCGATACAGATAACCTGATATGACCGACGCAATACTGATATTGCCAATATGCTGAGCCAACTGATACCGATACTAAGATTTCAAACCATGATTTTGAGTTCCTGCAAAGAAACCTTCTCTTCATCAATTTTCATTCCTAACAAGCAAATATAGTTGTTTCATCTCTCTTCTTATCTAGACTAGGCAAATAATTTTCTTCAAATCCAACTTTCTCCACTGACAAATAAGGGTGACAATCTTGACCTGAATCGAATGGGTTGACCCGGACATGACATGCAGATAGCCAATATTGGTCAGCTATACAAATCATAAATGTGTGTTGACTTGATTAACCCATTTAATAAATGGGCCAAGTAAGATCAAACGCTTTGCTCGTTTTGACCCATGGTGACCTGACTATGTAGATATATACCTAAGTAATACGATCATACTTTTGTGAAAGGATTAGAACGGTGGCTAGTGCAATTTGTTCCTCACTAGCTGGCCTTGGTTTGAAACTTGTGTCTTTTAGTTCTTTATTTTATAAAATATAAACATATCAATAAGAATAATTAACATTGTTCCTAAATCAAGAAAGAGAATTGGGCACAGTAGTTACCACAGTACACCTAATTTCAGAGGCCACAGGTTTGAAACTCACAGTTTCATTTTAAAAAATAAATAAATTACACCTGACTCAAACCTGTCTTGGTGGATAATTGGGTCGGTCAAGTTCAGGTTGCCTGATTATTTTTTTGATCTTAAGGTCAGGATTTCTGACCCGGTCAATAATCGTTCCGCTTCGGGTCGAGCTTACCTAATTAAGTCTGATACCAACCCAGGCAATCAACCCGATCAACAATCGAACCGCTTCGGGCAAAGCTTACATGGTGAAGTCAACACCAACCCAACCAGACTACCTCCCTACTTAAAAGTTAAATGTGCTTTGTAATCCTACAACCCAATTACCCAAGGTTACATTAACCAAGAGTAGCGTCTCTTAAGACTAGTTTGACAACTGGAGTTAAAATTTTGAGCTAATTTTTGTAACTCTCTCCAAACAATAAAAAATTGACAAGAGTTAGCCATAATGAAGATTCCAGAATTAGGGAAAACCACCTAATTCTAAAGTTATTAATTCCATCAAACGGTTGGAATTAGCTTCTCTTTTATTTTGTTTATCTCAACTCCTACTCTCGCTAATTCTAATTCTGAGCAAACAACCAACTCAAATCTAAATCCAAACTCTTCTACCACTCATCTCTCAAAAATCCCAACTCTACTCTTTGACTCCAATTGCCAAATGAGGTTCAAGTGTCCTACACCAGTATCACATCCATAGTGAGGAATCCCATGTCACAAAATACAAAGAAGACTGGACAGATTGGTATCTACTACTGAAGAGAGTTAATCCATCTGTAGATTATCATCTTGGGCATCGGATTATCCCGTGAAGGCATACAAAATTCTAGCATAATCAATCTAAATAATTTTATGTATGACCATTTGATCAGCCAAATTCTTTTGGCCTTACCATGAAGAAATAATTTTAAAAAAACAGCACAAAATTTCTTTCAACTCTATTTAGTAAAACACTGCAACTTACAACATGATAAGACGCTTACATCTTTTCCAAACTAGCATTGTATTTCAACATAATAATAAGTGTATAGCATATATAATCAATCTAAATGGTTATTAGCACTAGGAAAAGAGTATGTCCGAAACCTACACTTCAATAAAAAAGAATAGTTAATTATTATAATTATAACATAACAATAAATAGTTTGCGATAATAACTGACAGAAATATCACAAAGACAGAGACAAGACAACCAAAATATTGGATCAAACACTGGTAAAACTTACCTTTAGGTGTACATTAACGAGAGCCAAAGTGATGCAACCCATGTAAATTCCTTTCACAGCACTGTTATTGCATACTAAAATAGAAGGTTACGATCCTGATAGTTCGGAAAGCAATCTGTGGAGATTATCTTGACAATTTTTGTCGCTAGCTCTCTTTGCCAGTTCCTCCAGGCACTGTAAAAGTAACCCACATTCTGGTATGCTGCCACAAAAAAAAAAAAAAAAAACCCAATTCAAAATATTTTAACAATGTTGAAGGTGCATCAAAATTATATACAGAGAGAGAAAGAGAGAATAAGAAACATAAATCTAGGGATAATGTACAAGCCTAAAATAGACGAGAACACATACTTCAGTTACTAAAATAGACAAAGTCTCAACATAGTCATCCTAAGATTCTGGACTCAGTCATCAGATTATAGTCACATGGTCTCCACTCAAAATTAACAACTAGGGTGTTGAGTACATAATATGTTGGTACAAAATGCAGTAACTTCTCCAAAGAAATTTAGCAATCGCTATTAAAATATCTATACTAACTTATCGTGACAAGGTTATTGTATTGAATCATCACATCATAGTCACATATCCTCCAAAAGAATAAGAAACCTAGGGTGTTAAGCAGGGAATTTCAAGATAACAATGTTGTAAATCCTCCAAAAGTACAAAAGATACTCTTAATATCTCCACACTTGAACTTTTGCTTAATGTAAATGGATAAGACATAAATTTTCTACTTCTCTGTTCTAATTCCAACTAAAACAAGTACTTCCAAAAAAATATTGAGTAAATTCAGTGTGGATTTTCGTGTTACTATGAATCCTCGTGTTAATGAATCGGCGACCAGTGCAAATGTTGAAATTTTTTCAGCTGATCATAACTGCAATTATGGAATCTCGAAACTGTAGGATCTAAAGTATGAAAGAAAATACCCGTCTTTGTATAAGAACACAACAACCCAAACATCGCTGGGAGCCTGCGACACCTTCCTCACGAAATCAGGGCCAGAGATTGAAACCACGGATCCGAACCTCGCAAGCCTAGCCGCCTCTCTCATCTCCGCCAACCTCTTCTTCCTTCACAAATAACAAAAAAAAAAAAAAAAAACCCACTTTCTATTATAATTCTCAAGATCCAAACAGAAGAAATTCTAACTAACCATAATCCGAGTTCAAAAACCCAAACCTGTACTCCTCGAGGAACCGGTCATCATCGAGATCGGCGTCGTCCTCGAGATCCTCCAGCTCGTCGGCGGTGCGCTTGTCAATCCAGGACCTGGACTTGGGGCGGAGGTCGGGGTCGTCGGCGGCAGCGAAGGGCAGCGGCTTGAAAGGCGCGGGCTTTGGCGGGAGATTGCCAAGCTTCCGCTGCATGTCGTCCCATTGTGTGCTCGCGCCCTCAACGCCTTTGAACACGAACTGGTAGTCCCTTGATCTCGATGCGATCTCTCCCACACATGCTCACTTTGATGCTCCTGCGCTTTTTCTTCTTTTTCGATTAAATTTTTTTTCTTTTTCTTTTTAAGTAAATTTTGGAGACAGCGCCAGAAGCAACGAGAGAGATCTAGGGATAAAAATTTTGCGGCCCAATAACTGAAACCCCTGAATTTTTATGGGCTAACAGTTTGCTATCCAAGAGTGAAATAAAAATAAATGAAAACTAGAACTAGAGCATCATAAGTTTGAGGCCCGTCTAGCAAAAATTCGTGAAAGATAAAGGAGATGATTTGGTTTAAAGGGCTCTCAAGTCTGAATCATAAAAGTCTGTAGTGTATAAGTGACTTACAACTCAATTATAATTACGGTATTTGTTTAGACTGTAATTCGTAAAAGGCTTACGTAACTCAATTACCGCTCAGTTGCAAACTAATTACCACTCACTTACAGTCACTTACAATTAATTTTGTGGCCACGCAAATTTATATTGTTTTTTATATTAATATTATTTTTTTAATATTTAGCATTTTAGTATTTATTTGTAATATTCAAACTTTTTAAATAACCAAATAGTTAATTTTGTTATCAACTTTTTCACTTACGACTTACAAATTGGGCCTGTTTGATTAAGGGTGGAAGTGAAGAAGTGGAGAAGTGGTAATAGTTCCCTTTGGAACTTAGGAATTTATTAGTAAGTTTTCCAACGTTTAGATGTTGTTGGGAAGTGTGGTTTGAAAAATGTTATGTCTTTTCCGGTGTTTGAATGGTAACGTGGAAGTGGAAGTGGAAAAATTGACTACACTTTCTCGCTTCCACCCAATTCCTTGAATCCAAACAGCCCCATTACGATAATCAAACACCGTAAAATACAACACACTTTCTCACTTGCAACTTTATATTACCAACCAAATGTCGTAAAAATTACATGTATGTAACTTATTTACAACTGTAAAAGACTTTATCAGTTACGGCTTACGAATTACAGCCAATTATGACAACCATACAGAAGTCAATCGTCAAAGAATGAAGAACGAAAATATCCGTAATTAACATGTGAGTAGAATATAAGACCTAGTAAATTATTTTATCTCTTAGTCTATCCTCACATGGGCAGGTTTAATTCGAGTATGTAAAAAGCATATTTCATCTTTTTCAATTGTAAAGAGGCTGGTCTCTCTCTTAAAAAAGCAAAGAAATTTCTCGTCAATAAATGTAAAATATCATACGAGTAGCACCCATAAGATTAATACGGTCTCTTATTCTCTACTTATATATCAGTAGAGTTAGAGATATAATCAGATCTCTGTATTTATTTATTGGAGAATCTAATAGCGTCTTTTTCGTCCATTTATAAAAGTAAAGTATTACAGACTCCAAGCTTTATTCTTGATCCGTTGGATTGACAAAAGTCGAGCAAATCACTTAAAAGTAACGTTAATTCAATGATTGCAGATAATTCAGCTCCTATTGAGTGGAGGAGGAGGAAAAAAAAAAATCATGAGAGAAAAAGTGTCATTTGTGTCATCTTTCTGTGTTTTGCAGGGAAATTGGAGGGGTTCGGTTCATGTGTGTGAGCCACACACACATACAATAAGAGGGCCAATCCGATGTTGACACATGGACGGGTCCTCTTATAATCCCTTATAATATGTATGTGAGGCCCACACACATAACATATTATAAGAGGACTAGTCCACGTGTCAACGACGGATTGGCCCTCTTATTGTATGTGTGTGTGGCTCACACACATGAACCGAACCCCAATTGGAGTAGTTGCCGTGACCATTGGCATGAGTATCACACATTACACAAGCACTACATCAATTCAAAAGACTTTGTGTTCTCTTTTATGGGCTATCATGTCCTTTAGAGTTATTGAGACACCATCACTCGGGCCCTTTGTACATAATCACCTAATTCAAAAAATAAAAAATAAAATAAGTTGGTCAACACCAACTAAAGTTAGATGCATCATAAACTCTTTTTGGCGCATAAAGAAGGAACCAAAAAGGAAGAGAATTAGCTGAAAGGACTGTGTCAATGGGATATGGTAGGGCTTCAAATTTCTAGGCCCTACTAAGATTCTGACTTGGCCTTTGTTGCCCCGTCTACCTTACAAAAGAAAAAATATATATAATTAAAGAATAAAATATAACGAAAAATCCCACAATTGCTTATATTGTCAGGCTTCATATGATCCATAAGAGAAATTAACAAGAATGATGATGGCATCCCAAGATTAAGGAACCCCCTTTTCTGATAAAGACACCCTATTCAAAATTTAAAAAATGGCTAAAAAGCCCTTCCCCCTCTTCCCGATCCCCCCCCCACGACCTCCACCCCTCCCCCTCCCCGGCCTCTGCCTCCCCGCTCTCCCTCCTCCCCCCCTCCCCGACTTCCGTCGCTCCTTCTCCTCCCCCTCCCACCTCCTCCCCCCTCCTCTCCCCCTCCTCCTGATCTCCCTGCGGCCTCCGCCCCTCAATCCCCTCCCCCACATAGTTGTTCGGTTAGAATCTGGTCCCAAATCTGATCGAACAGGCTCTGAAGATATGGAGGGGAGAAAAAAAAAAAATTTAGATTTTTTATCAAAAATGAAATTGTCAAAAAAATAATAATAATAACAACACACTTATTGTAATAATTTTTGGGGCTTTTGAAGTGCCCTTCATCAATCTCTGGCCTGGAAATATCCGCTCCCTAGCAATCCCACTGCTCCCAAACAAAGAAAGAGATTGCCCACCAGCCTCTCCTCAACATTACCACCAACCTTCCCCAAAAAAAAAAGGAGGACCCCTTTGACAAGAAAACTGGATCAACAGACAGAATTATTCTGACTAGAAATAGATCGTACACTGATCAATCAATCGGCATGCGCGGTCTCTGGCGTACGAGCGACTCTTTTCACTCATCCACCGATGTTAACATGCCCGTCAAAGGTTTTGCGGCTGATGAGATCACCATTTCACATTTCGTCGGCAGAAAGAGCCGAAAATTAAAGCTAGTGATGAACTCGATTAGTGCACTGAACTTTGTCGTGTCAGATTTTTGACACATGATCTTTGAAGTATGAACATATAATAATGGGCCTGTTTGATTAAGGGTGGAAGTGAGAAATTGAGGAAGTGGTAATAATTCTTTTTGGAACTTGGGAATTTGTTAGTAAGTTTTTTGGTGTTTGGATGTTGTTAGGAAGTGTGATTTGAAAAATGTTTTGTCCTTTCCGGTGTTCGGATGGTAATGTGAAAGTGAAATTAGAAAAGTTGACCACAAAGTTGATCGTAAAATAATATTAAAATAAAAATTAATTATGAGAAATAAAAAATAGACTGTAATTAGAATGCAAGTGAGATTTACATAATCAAAAAATTAACTATTTTATACTACAACCCACAAAATTAACTGTAGGACTCTGGAAGTGAGGAAATGATTGTGTAAAAAAGAAAAGAGAAAAAGAAAAAGGGTTTTCTTATTTTCCTTTTTCTGTGTTTGGATAGATAGGGAAGTGAGCAATTATACTTCCCTATTTCCTTACTGCCGCTCACTTCCTTGCAACCAAACAGCCTCAATAGATTAATCTTACGCATTTGCTAAGAAAGTTCATTATAGAAGAACAGTGATTTTGATACTTTTTGGAGATTAAGTTCCTAATCTTTGCCAATCGAAATAAAGGCCGTCAAATGTTATTAGTTAAGTTATTTAGGTAGGAATCAAACCCATATTATGTTTCTTATTCTCTACGAACCTAAGGTGCTATTATAAATTAGAAGTACTTGGTCATGTTTTTTGAACATCTGCCGTGACTGATTCAAAATATATTAA
This sequence comes from Agave tequilana, assembly GCA_038442645.1. Taxonomy (NCBI): domain Eukaryota; kingdom Viridiplantae; phylum Streptophyta; class Magnoliopsida; order Asparagales; family Asparagaceae; genus Agave; species Agave tequilana. The sequence goes on from JAVJIF010022583.1 coordinate 42,021, forward strand.
GCTAGACTACAGTCGAAATCGGTTCTAGAAAATTCTTGGAGTAGAGAGAGAACAAAATGAGGAGACAATGAGACTTGATCGTGCAAGTGGGCTAATTAATAAGTTAATCAGTAGGAAGCTAAATAAAATGGCAAATATTTAACCTAATAATGGCGCGTTGACGGAGGGAGGGGGGTTAGCTAGCCTAACAAACATATAAGCTGTGTTCAATTATGACCTTGTCCTAGGTCGACTGCCTAAGTCTTTGAGAGAGGATGGTTGTTGTTTGATTTTAATCTTAGGGTAGGCCCTTGGAGATCCTCATGATCCTTGCGTAAAGATTTTAAAGATTTAGAGCTAGTTTGGATGGCAGGAAGTTACTGGAAAAGTGGGGTTTTCGTGATCTTACTGTCAGTTTTCCCAGCTTTTACAAAAAAATGTTTGTTTGAAAATTTCGGAAACGAGAAAAGTGACGCTGATGTCGGCAAAACATCAGCGTTTTCTCAATTTTACTTTTCACTGCAAAAGGACTGGAGATCTGGTGAAAATCTGATAGCTCGGGGCCTACCATCGAGTTTTCCTAAGTTGTGAGCCTCACTTTCAGCTTTCTCAAAAAATTTCCCAGCAAAACGGGCCCTTAAGGAATCATGCTTTGCTTCATTGTCTCGGCCCAAGTTATGAAAGTAAGAATTTGGATGTCGTCGATAGAGTATTTGCGTGGTTGCATGTTTACCTGTTGCATGTCTGTCAAGCACACATTAAAATTTTTTCATAATAGTTGCGTTAATTTTCACATTATTTTTTCGCTTAAAGTGAGTATCACTATGGTGAAATTGTACGGTTACTTGTAATCCTATTCAAGATAAAAAAATTTCAATCTTTGATGTGAAATCTCAATGAATATAGAAAAAAAAAAATCTAATTTTTCTCAATTTTAGATCACACCAACATTGCTTCCTGCTTTCTCCGTTTCAATCTCACACACAAGCTTTCTACAATAACTCTCAATAAAAACAAGTGAATTTTCAAAACTAAACCTTCCAACTCTCACTGAAAAAAACACACCCTATTAGACGTTAGGATAACTTCAAATCACAATTATTTCTCTTATTAAAAAAAATATTGTGAAAAACGGAATCATTCAACTTTCAAAGACTAATAAATGACCTCAAATATCAGGCTTAAACTCAACACTTGACTAAAACCATGCGTTGAGAATTTTATCTAGAGTAACACAAAATCAATGCTCGAGTAAAATTACATTGATCAATTTGCAAACCCTACCTAGTTCCCTGATGATCAATTTTCAACTTCACGTGCCTAGCTTCTAGAAACCCAGAGAAGCTGCCATGAAATTCATTTAATCCAACACCGTGTTTTTGTTGTGTGTGCGCGCGTGTGTTGAGGTTTACCTTTTCTTCTCCAAATACTGAGAGAGAGAGAGGTTTACCTTTTCTTCTACAAATTCTCACCCATCACGAGACTCCACTAACAATACTCAACACAATCCAACAAATTCATCATTTTAAAACCATTTCCTACCCCCAACAACGCAAACAAGAACAACCTAGATACTGATCATTATCAAAAATCATTGTCTTCACGCCTACAATCTGTTGGATAACCATTATAACAAGTGTTAAGTCATAATACATAAAATTCCACATGCAACAATAAAATAGATCAGGATATCTGCTATATATCAAATAAATCATGCCTTAATATATAAGAGAGGAATAAGTCGTATATTGTCACACAAACCATTCCATTTATTCATAACCCCCATCATCACTTGTTAGATGTATACAACCTTACCACAGGGGGAGGGGACGACATAGACTTAGAGGACATGTGACTGATGAAGTCTCGGAAGTCTGATTTTTAGTTCGCAGCCTTCTACTTATTACTACAGATAGGCTACATTTTGCATCAGGAGGTCCCGTTCATTCTAATTTCAATGTGTTTGACTTGCTTTTATTTCTATGCTTGTGCTCTTCTCTGTTGTAATTTTGTATTTTTTTTATGTCTTCCTCTTGTACCTGCGAATGCGACGGGGCGTCATAGCTCTTAGAAGGATATTCAGCCATTTTTACATCTTGTCCAGTGGATATTTTCATTGAAGTCTTATTAATGAAACATGGAGTATGTTAAAAATTCACCTTTACGAAGAAATTGTTTCTGTGAGCACGTGACCCAAAGAAAAGTCAACCTTTTAATTGCCATCTTTTAAGATTTTTGTTGGAAAAATTGAATAAAATTTATGTCCTTTTTTCAGATATAACTCTTTGAGCCTTATAAGCACAACATCATGCACAATGATGTTTTCATCTAGTAATGCTCGGGCGTGACCTTTCTATGCATTGGAAGACATTTGAAAAAAGCAAATAGCAAAAAGCTTGGTCCAAGCGATTCCAAGTTACACTGAGAGCTGCTTGTGACCAAATTTTGAGCATTAGCAGAGATCTCAGATATAAGAGGCATAATTAACATTTAAATAAAATTTAGGATGTTTAGTAGAAATAAAGAGAATAAAATTACTTATATCACTTTATTCCCAAACGGCTTGTGTTAGCACTTTGCCCAATGAAAGTTAACATGTGAAATAAAAGGAATGCAATTATCATCTCTAACACATCATAATCAACAAATGATCACCCCCTAATTCTATTCTCCTCATGCTTATAATTAGCTAAAAAATCCCCAAGAAAAGGATAGTCAACTTGTGTCCTCTTGCAATATTCAAATTCAACTGTCCAAAATACATAAAAATTCATATTCCATTACCCAATCCAAAAAATAAAATAAATTTACCAACCTTCTTCTTTATAGATAATAAACAAACTCCACTCCCACCAAAAACTTTGCTTATATAACCAACAAATCACAATAACTCCCACCTCTTAATTTTTTCCCTCTCAATGACACCCCAAACCCCCCCTCTCGTCCTCCTGGGCTCACTCCTCCTCCTCTTACTCCCCCTTAACTCCCTCTCCCAACTCCCCCCACTTGACCCCCTCCCTCCCCTCAACCCCAGGCTTGAAAAAGCCTACATAGCCCTCCAAGCCTTAAAACACTCCATCACCTCCGACCCCAAGAACCTCACCGGCGACTGGTGCGGGCCCCACGTGTGCAACTACACCGGCGTCTTCTGCGCCCCGGCCCCCGATGACCCCCACGGCCTCCTCACCGTCGCCGGCCTCGACCTCAACCACGGCAGAATCACCGGGACCCTCCCCGAGGACCTCGGCCTCCTCTCCGACCTCGCCCTCCTCCACCTCAACTCCAACCGCTTCCACGGCCCCCTCCCCTCATCCCTCGTCCACCTCCGCCTCCTCTACGAGCTCGACGTCAGCGCCAACCGCCTCGACGGCCCCTTCCCCTCCGTCGTCCTCCGCCTCCCCTCGCTAAAATACCTCGACATCCGCTTCAATAACTTCACCGGGAGAGTCCCAAAGGAAGTCTTCGATCTCAAGCTCGACGCGCTGTTCTTGAACAACAACAACTTCCGGTTCTCCCTGCCCGACAACATCGGCAACTCGACAGTGTCTGTCCTCGTGCTGGCGAACACCGCGCTGAACGGGTGCCTGCCGGCGAGTATCGGCAACATGGCGGAAACCCTGAACCAGCTGGTGCTGCTCAACAGCGGGCTGCGGTCGTGCCTGCCGCCGGAGATCGGGATGCTGAAGAAGCTGACGGTGTTTGACGTCAGCTTCAACGGGCTTGTGGGCCCGCTGCCGGAGACGATGGGGGGAATGAGGAGGTTGGAGCAGCTCGACGTGGCGCATAATCAGCTGTCGGGGGAGATACCGGAGAGTATATGCGATCTGCCGCGGCTCAAGAACTTCACCTACTCGTACAATTATTTCTGCGGGGAGCCGCAGAAGTGCATCAAGATCCGGAGGATTGATGACCGGAAAAATTGTATCCCTTTCAGGCCCAACCAGAGGCCGGAGGCCGAGTGCGAGGCGTTCTTGAAGATGCCCGTCCATTGCGAGGAGTTTGGGTGCATGGCTCCTCCGCCTCCACCTCCGCCCCCGCCCCCGCCGCCGCCGCCCCCGCCGCCGCCGCCGGTGGTTCATTATTGAGGGATTGATCAGTTTGGTTGAATGTGGGTTTGTTGTTTGATTCAATACATGTCAATGAATAATGATTAGTTTTGGAAATTGAATGAGGTGATGTACGGAGTTTGTGTACGAATAATTTAATTAGTTTGTGGTTCAGATTGATTATTCAGTGCAGCAGAGCTTGATGGAGACGTTTTAATCTGTGGCAGCGTGTTGAAGATAGTTAAAATTTGTGTCTAAATATTAATATATTCATGAGAGACTTTTTCGACATATTTTAATTAAATTAAATAAACGTTGATGGTGCACCTACGTTACCTGACGTTTTCCAAGTCGTCATTGGTTGTTTGCAGGAATTGAAGTTTTCTCATCAACAAAAGTTGTCGTTATTATTATGGCTAATTTTTTAAAGTATATTTCCTTTCAGCTATCTACTTTACCTCATACTTATTAAAAAAAAAAAAACTTAATGTTATAATTTGACTCGCTACAGTCTCATCTACGTCATAGTCTGAATCCTCTAAATCACCACTTATTTATATATTTTCATTTTCTATTTTATCTTTTTTATTATCTATGACGTTGCTCTTCCCTCAACTCCGACGCAGAGTAATTCGCGGGTCGACCTGCGCGATCAGGTGTCGTAAGGGTCGAAATGGCGAGCCCCCTCCCAGGGTCGTTGGTGGAGCCCCTGAAATTTTTTTTCAAGATCGATCTTTTTGCAAATCATGTTTTGTTCGTGCTCGCGATGAGTTTTATTTGTCTTTGGATCTGAAAAGCATTATGGATCGTTCAATGTCAGTAAACGAGGAGTCTGCTGGTGATGACGATGTTGATATAAGAATTGTGACTCATGATCGCAGTTCTCTGTGAGGATTGACTCAGAAATAAGGCATTTTATGAGGACTGAGATCATGGTCGCAGTCCTCACAAAAAGTCAAATGTAAGGCATTTTTGTGAGTACTGTAATCATAGTCGCAATCCTCTTTTAAGATTGCGATCATGCTTTCAGTTCTTATAAAGACTCGAATATAGGACATTTTTTTTTAATTTGCGATCGTGATCGCAATCATATAAAAACTCAAAAACTATGTGTAATGCACCACGTGCTATGCAGAATGTATAATGCACCATGCACTTTCATACTCTGATTCTCACATGTGCTGATATTTAACGTATATATGTGAGGGTATTTCTGACTTGTGTATATATGTCGCAGTAACGCCTTCGTACCCACGGGATCGGGGCGTTACACTTCTAATAAAAGACTGCGACTCGCAGTCCTCATAGAGGACATGAGTCGCAGTCCTCGAATCAGCATCGTCATCATCAGCAGAGCCCCGTTCACATATATCGAATGATGCTCAATACTTTCTAAATCTAAAAATCACATTGATCACAAAATATAAACAAAACTCATCGTCAGTACGAACAAACGAAATCTGCAAAAGGACAATTTCAAGAAGATTTGATCAGCGGGCTCCGCCCCTTGAGACGTCTGGGTGGGGCGCAGGCCCGCGGCGACCTGACCGCACAGATCGATCCGCGAATTACTCTGCATCGAGATTACGATTGAGAATAGAGCAAATTCGGGGAAGATGAGAAAGGATAAACGAGAAAATGAAGATATATGAAATAATGGTGAACAGGAGGAATCAATTTATGTTGATGTGAATGTGATTGTAGTGAATAAAAATAAGGGGTGAATTTTTTTCTAATTATGAAAGAAGTAAGTGATTATAGTAAATTTTTTCATAAAAAAAAGGTATTGGCCAAATCTAAGTCAATTGATGCAATCATTCAGCATTCCCCTGCGGTTACTCCTTATCTATCTAAACTCCTACTTGAATAAGCAAATGAATTTTATTTTTCTTCCTTTGCCCTTCAAGTTTTGAACCGTGACCTCTTTTGATTTGGACTTCTTATATTAATAATCAAGATTTGGTGTCTAGTTTTTTTTTTTTTTTTTAAATTTGACCATAGCTGTGTTGTTTTAAAAAGAAAATCTAATAAGTTTATAACGAGTTAATCTCCAATATCCATAGTGGATATGTTCAAAATAAGTATATGAGAAGCTACGCATATAGATTCTTATACTTAGCAATATTTTTGTGTGGATGGCGTACATGCACGCTATGCATTTGAATGAAGATTAGAGCCCAGTTGAATTTTAAGCTTGGCGCAATTTATTCTCCTTCCATATAAATTCGACAATAAGTTATTCATTGTGTAATTATTTTCTATTTACCAGCTCTCACTATTTCAGAGGCTAATCACAAATAGCAATTTAGTTAGAAATCTTTGCAAGCTTTTAATGTTAAATTGAGGAAAAGTTATGTGCGTGTGTGTAAAGAGAGAGACTTGGATCCGTTGGAAAAGATATGAAGATGAATCTTTTTCATTTAAATTCAATGTTACGCCATTCAAATTGAAGATCTGCTCTGCTAGAGTTGATCTGCATAGTTAAGAGTGCTTAACAACAAAATTCAAGTATTTTAAATACATTTTGTTTATTCATTAAGTAGACACAAAATAAATAGTCTAAATAATGAGTTGGTTAGTTTAACGGTGTAAAATACTTGAAATCTAATAAAAGTTAGTGTGTGAGAGTTTAAATATTTAGATCATGATTAAATTGTCAGGTCGAAAATTTGAACATCTGAAATCATAGATATATGTAATATTCTATTTTCGTCTATCTATTTCATAGCTACTTCATGTATGAATAAGAAAACTACAAAATATTGGATTTTTAATTTTTAATTATTTTAAATAATATAGGTCAATGTCAATGTAGTATATATTGTATTTAAATGACGTAACATTGAATTTAAGTAGAAAAAATTCATGCTCAAATTCTTTCGGAAGAAGCCAAGTGTCCGTGCGTGTGCATGTGCGTGTGTTCACATAGGGAGGGGATCCATAATTAGCGTTAGAGGGGTGAAATCCGAAAGGTTTTAGATTTAAGTCCACGCTGCAGCTTTTGTATTCAGAAAGAAACATAGGAGAAAAATACTATCTTAATTAAGTTCTAACGCATATATTTTAAGAAACATACCCTTTTTCAACCATGTAATTTTTTCCTTGATATTAAAACATGTTTCGTACCCTTACACTCACAAATTATAACAAGGTCTACGTATCGTTATTTTTCCACACCCGGTCCTTAAACCTAAGACAAGAGGGGCCAAGAGTTTAGCGGCACCGGTGCACGCATACATTTTGCCGCCCACCCCTTGGTCTTTTGTGGACGGAAAATGAGATCTTGGCAGAGCGTAACTGAAAAGGAGGCTAGTCATTCAGATCTTCTCATCATCCAGAGGCAGGCTCATATGCAGCCTAGTGTGTGGGCAGATGCTCAACTAAATTTTATACAGTAATAAAATAATAAATACAATTTGTACTTTTTTTGTTTATATTAATTTTTAATATTTCTTTATTACTATAAAAATATTTTTGAGCTCTAACTCAAGTGGTTATTTATAAATCTAAGAGGCGCGGATATTTTCACCACAAAGTTGATTAACACACCAGCTAAAATTGGGAAAAAATTAATAGATTATTATAACCCTAAATAAAAAGAGTAAAAGACCCTTAAAATTACTTAAAATTAAAAATTTGTTCCTTCATATGGATTAATACGCCTACCGAATGATTAAGGTACCCATCATAACTAAATCCCTTTATTGATTAAGAAACTCACCTATTGATTAAAAGTTCTTTTAAAAAAATATCTCTCATATAAACCCTAAGTTTCAAATACATTATTTAATTCAAATTTATATATAATCAATTAATTAATTGGAAGCCTTCCAAATGATGACCAGGTAAGTTTTTTATCATTTAAATTCTTTTTTTAATAAGAAAAATCGCATTTTTTGAAAATATTACGACGCTCATCGCGTTATGTTTGGCCCAAAAAGACCGAACATAATGACAATGTTCGGCCAACAGTGGCCGAACAAAAATTTTATGTTCGGCCAACTTTGGCCCAACAAGAATAGCATATTCGGCCATCTTTAGCCGAACATCATTATGATGTTCGGCTGTAAGTGGCCGAACATAACTTATAATTTTCGGTTTAATCTGACCGAACAGATACATACATAAAATAGTTTTTTATTACATACACGTAATAGTTTCTTTCTTCTTTGGTATGCAGGATCAAAAATCTATCCATTGTAGCAACACAACCACTTAGTTAATAGTTGCTTACAATATGAATTTCACTACGTGCGATATATTTCAAACTCGTGAGGTATTAATCAAATGGGCTCGAAAAGTTGATAAATCACATGGGTTTATGATCGGTATTAAGAAGTCTGATACTGCAAGAAATAGAAAGAAAATAGAGAATATCTCTTAGTTGTGAGCGAAGTGAAAAATACAAAGGTAAAGAAGTAAAGTTTAATCGGAAAAACAAATCCGAGCAACAATGATCAAAAAGTACCGGTATAAAAAAAATGTGATTTTTCGTTCTTACTAAAAGGTAAGGATTTGTCAAACGAAAAGGGGTGGATGATTTTGGTTATATGTGGTGTCCACAATCATTTGGTCTCAGAATATTTGAAAAGACATTCTTTTGTCGGTAGATTATCTGAAGAAGAGGAGAGATTGGTTGTGGATATGTCTAAGCGTCTTATTCGACTAAAAGATATTTTGCTTACATTAAAACAAAAAAAATAAACTCAATGTCAGTACAATGAGGACAATATATAATGTAAGAAAAAAATTTAAAGTTGTGAAATACGCCTGAAAATCACAAATGCAACAACTAATGAAGAAGCTTGCCGAACATGCATATATTGAGATTCATATAAGTTGTCAAGATATCGACACTGTCAAAAATATTCTTTGAGCTCACTTGGCTAGTATTGAGTTGTTGCACGCATTTCCCCGTGTGTTAACAATAAATTGCACATACAAAATCAACATGTATCGATTACCAGTGATCAAGATCGTTGAAGTAAAAAGCACTGATATGACTTTTTCATTTGCTTTTGCATATTTGGAAGCGGAACGGAAAGGCAATTTTCATTTGGTGCTTAGATAGTCTGAAATGTCAGATGAATAATCATTTGATGTCATTTATTGTTGTGACTGACAGAGATTTAGCGCTCATGAATGCTATATAGAGAATATTTCCTATCTCTCGTCATTTCTTGTGTAGACGACATATAAGAAAAATATTATTGTTCATTGCAAGAAAACTTTTGATACCAAAGAGAAAGTCGACCTATTCTTCTCTGGTTGAAATATTATGATGTTATCTACAACTGAAGAGGAATTTTTACGACTGTTTGGATGGCTTAATGAGGATTTTGAGATAACCCTAAATTACTTGAATATGTGAATAATACATGGATTGTTAAGTATAAAGAAAAATTTGTCGCTTGCTGGACTGATACGATGATGCTTTTTGGAAACAATCAACAAACATGTATGCTTTTATGATATCGTGTAAGTTTTAAAAATATAACTACTATATAATATTGTTAATATCATGTATCCTTACATATTCATTGTTTTATCTTTTCAGAACTGAGATTGCACATACAAAGTTGAAAAGGTATCTAAGATCATCTCTTCAAAATTTTGAGGCTAGTTGGGCAAAAATTCATGCACTTTAGAGTTACAATATACTGAAATTAAGGCTTCCTTCGAAAAGAATATAAATGTAGTATTACACAACTTCAAGTTATTCCGGTATAAGTTTCTTCATGGTGTTGTATCCATTGCTGCACTGAACAAGATTGTGGAGGAATAAAAAAGAAATTAGGTTGTCGGTGTCGATGACATTGCATGTAAGCGCATATTGAGAAAGACCCATGGATCACCTTGTGCACTAAGTTGGCTCAGCATGACAGAGTCAATATTCTCATTCCTTTAGATTCTATTGATAGACATTGGAGAAAGCTAAACATATCATCATCTGCGTCTATAGATAGCGAAGTGGCAGTGGACGTGAGAAATCATTGGATAGAAGAAATACACAAGATAAACCAATACTTTATCAAAGCCAACGATTCTGATAAGATAATCTTATTGAAGAGAATATGAGAGTTGGTTAATTCAAGTGCTTTCTCTCTTATCAAATCTGAAGTTAAGATAAGAAACGTGGTAAGAATGTTGCCAAACATGAAGCCTTGACTCATCGACTACCTATGACACAAGAGTTCCTAACTTTTGCACAAGATAGTTGTTCCGTGCTGTCATCTAAGAAGAATATTCAAGTTTCTTTCAAATTCATGTTGCGACTAAAGGAAAAAGTATAATTTAGTTTTATATTCATCAAGTATTTCTTTTGAGTTAAATATTAAATATTTTGTTAACACTTTAAATGTAAGTTGCTCGAGCACGTTCTTCAACTAGGCAAAAGTATTTAGATCAATTTCCAGATCCAATTCATCCATGAATTGTACATGCAAAGATGTGCAAGTGGATGGTAATTGTAGATATCAAGTTGTTGCTAGTTTGCTTGATTTTGATGAGGCGGGATGGATTCAAGTCAGGCGGTTGATGAATTTTATTTCTCTATCTCATCTTTTGTTCTTCTCGAGATTATTGATTGGTACAGAGGATGCAAAGCCAGAGAAAGTTTTAGTTCCCTCTGTGTTGGGTTGCAAGTTCATGACAACTCTGGTGGTGATTTTGGCATGAAAATGGAGAGAGCAGCTGAAGAAACAGTGGAAGAGATGCAAACAGAGATTGTTGGAGCAAGTTACTTTTAGTGGAGAGAATTGAAATTGGAATCATTTACATAACTTTTTTTTTTAAATCATGGAAAGTTTCCAACAGTAATCAGCTGCACCTTTCGGTTTTGCATGGATTCAAAATTTGGTGTGCTTGAAGCTGAAGCAGCTGCCCTGATCTGGGAACTGTGACGTGGGAAAATAACCAGTTGCCCGCTTTTAGTATTTCATAATTTCTTGGAATTATTTGTCAGCACACAAGCGCACGCGCTTCTCAATATAACGGGAAGATTTTTAATCGTTTTTTCTTATTAAAGTTTTTCGGTCTTTGCTCTCAAGCGCACCTTGTGATGTCAAAGTTAGAAGAAGGTTCAGCTGTAGTCAATTAAATTCAACTTTTAGCAAAAAATGCTTTTGGAGCTGCGATATTCAGACACTTTGATCAGATAATATGAAATTTTAGATCCGAATCTGATTCAGGTTGAATTCAGATATACATTATCACACTCCAATCAGATTGATATGGGTATATATATTATAAACAAAAATTTGAATCTGAACCCGAAATCTTTTTCTGGTTCGGATCAGATTAGGAACCCCTTGTACTTCTTGGATTATACGGGTATAACCCTCGTTATGGAGGGGGATCTTATATAGATCCGAACCAAATCCGACCCATTTACAGCCCTATCATCAGTCACATAACTTGGGTGACTTGATGCATTTAGGAGCAGATGTTGATTCTGACACCATAGGCCAGCATTGCTGCTGGACATGCTATCCATCCATCAAAATTCCTTTCATGTTTAACCTAGAAGAAGCCTGCAATTTCACTCTAGTTTAATGAAATTTTACTCAAACACATGGGTTGATAACTCCAATATGTCAAAGGGTAGAGATTAGGTAAGTATGAATTATATGCCCATTTCCTACCAGAATATTATTAATTGCTACCAGCTACCAAACTAAAGCTGATACATAAAAAAAAAAAAAAAAAAAAAAAAAAAAAAAAAAAAAAAAAAAAAATTCAGGATAAAAAGAACATTTCAACAATGCATGTAAAAGATTTTCCGTGTTCTGATACTATTCACAGTACGAGGGAACTGACTCTGAAGAAATGAATGCTCCTCAAGCTGTTTCCATAGTCTCCGCATAAAAGAGCACTGGAAGCAATAAACACAATAACAAGTCATCAGATATAATCGAAAAGATGATTTGGATTTCAAAACATTTTTGCATCTATGTTACAGATTTAATTTCAAGATATGCATATAATTCACCCATATACTATGTTAGCATTTCAATTTATGCGCTCCTGATTAAATATTGGAAGTTTTGAACTGAATGCAGCATACTGCACAGAAGATAGGAAAATTGTGCATGTTCGAAAACCTGTGATTAAGGGGGAAAAAAACAAAGGCTAATATAGTTATTAATGTGAGCTGGGATAAATTGTCAAACAGACAAGAAATACATGGCGGACTTGAGTTAAACCATTGTGAAGTTCAGGGTGCACAAAAAAAACTATAAACAACTAATAAGGTTGACAAGTGCAATTTCTATGTTTTCTTTATGCAACAATTAAGATGACAATTCAAAATAAGTATGTATGAGTATGCAAGCTGCATGTGAAATCAAGAGACAATCTAGATGAGTAGTAGATATTAGTATAATCATTCAATTGAAAATAGATGACTCACGAGCATTCACATAGCTATATACAAGTTTTTTTTCCTTCTGGGAAAAGACTTGTTAGACTTCTCATCATAGAGAAAGTGGAAAATCTATTTTAAAAGAATATTTCCTTTCATAAGCTGGGATAAGAAACACAAGACAGCACCCATAAGAAACCTAGACATGTAGTATGCAATCCCAAGACCGTGGTTCAAATGAAACTAGTAACTCTAACGCTGAGGTGCATGATACTATATGCACCCAAAACAAAGTAAAACTAAACCTAAGTAATTTAGGTTCCAATGTAAAAATCTGCTATGTAAACTAATTGCAACTAAACCTAAATTAGAACAATCAGTTATTCAATGAAAAGTAAGGCTAGATTATGTAACCAACAGGTAAACTAATAATGCATGTGAAAACACATCTAATTTCATGAATGCAATAAATCAAGATAATAGAAACTTACCATAGTAGTGCAGCTTGATCAGATTAGGCTGCGCATGATTAGTAGATCAGATACATTCCAACCATCTTTCAAGACCAGATTATTCAGAAAACTTCAGCACTAGTTAAGCTGACAAGTATAGAAGATGCAGATGTCGCCTCGTCTCTTTTCTAGCTACCAATTGTACATGCCAAGAGCTACAAGGTTTAGCTCTAAAAAAAAAAAAAAGAAGAAGTTATTACGCACAAGTGAACTCAGAGGTAGATGGTTACTCTGACTCATCCCTTGTTCTTGGTCTTACACATGCACAGCAATGGACTTTCTTCCGCCTAGGGCTCTCTCTCTTCCCGTAGAGGTAATCCCTCAGGAGGACTCTAGTTCTTCTTTCCGCAGCTCGGGCTCTCTTGTAATCATGCTCTTCCTTGAGTTTCAGCCAGATATACTCGAGTTTCTGCAGTTCCAATTCCAGCCTTCCAATCTTTTCTGACCCCCTCCGTGCTCGCCCTGAAATTTTTCTTTCACTGGTGTTCCCAATTTCATCGATGTGTTCACTTCCAGACTGTCTGAAGATGACGAGAGCTGTTCAGCCTTCCTTGTCAACTTGCTGTTGGTATCAGTTAACTGTGAGATGGCTGCCTCGGCCTCTTTCAACTGTGCTCTGACTTTTTTAAATTCGAAACTTGTGGGGACAGTGCTCAGTTCAGATGTTTCCATGTTTCTTTTTAGTTCCTGAGCGCTCTTTTGAAGAACTGACAGCCTCTGAGCATCAGAAGAAAGCCTGTCAGTGACACTCCCACTCCATCCTTGATGTGACTCCGTTTTCTTGGTCAACTCTAGCCTGTCAATGCTCAATTCTTTCTCAGCAGCTAGTTTCGAAGAAGAATATACACTCTTTTCTTCCTCCACTGCTTCGATCTGGTGACACTCTAGATCAGGCTCTGAAGTCACTGGTGACGGCTTCTCCATCTTGTTGCAGTCTATAGTTTCCCACAATTCCATCATCTGATCCTTGGTTTCATCACTACCACAGGCACTTGGTGCATGTGAACTTGAACCTTTCTCATATTGAGAAGAGCTTAAAATATGATCAAGCTGAATATCTTTCATTATCTGCTCCGATTTTTCTTTATGAGTCTCAGGGTTGCCTTTCTTAAGATTGCCAGTTTCCTCTCTTTTTTTCAGATGCAAGATGATATCTTTGCCGACTGGTGCTTCTTCCAGAGCTATAGTTTCTTTTGAATTCAATCCTTCACGCTCGCTTACTGCAGCTTGTAAAGTAGTTCTAGAAGCATATCTGTCATGTTCTAGATGACTTAGGATATCTATCACCACCTGTTCAAGCACATTAACTTTAGCATGCAATTTTTGCAGTTCAAAAATTCCAAATGACGAAAGGGCACGAGGATCTTCATTTCCTTCTTCATTGCTCTTTTCCTGCTGAAGAGGCTGTGCATCATCCTGAAACGGAGTGTAAAAATTCATAGCTTCATGATCCTATTGTTTTTTTTTTGGTGCTAAAATGCAACGAGAACTATTTTAAAGATGAAAATTTTCCCCTCAAAGAAAAAGTTAAAGATGAAAAATTGAAAATCTAGATTGATAGGAAATATGTCAAATTAGTTGAACAAAATTCATGGCTGAGTTTGCATGTCAAGGTAGATTACAACATTTCATGACATGAGGCAAAATTTTGAAGAAAAGAACAAAATCTATTACATTAAAAGTATCAGGCTACGGCCTATATTTCAAAAAAAAAAAGTCAGGAAGATTGGAACTCAGATTATCCCTAAAATTAGTAAATCTTATTATAATTATTGGTCTTTAGTAACATATTTCATCTTTTGTGATTTATCATTCCAGTCAATTATGGTACCTTCATTCCAAATTCATCTTTCCAAAGCACCTAACAGGATATGTCGCATTTGAAATTCCATAATTTCTAAAATCAGATAAGAGATTAAAATTGACATTAGAAGCAAAAATCATTCAGATACAATCAAGTTACGCTGAGTTTGAAATATATAGTTTTACTAGTTATGAGCTGGTTTCCCGCTTCCAAAGCTACAGAGTATCTTGGGTTAAATGCATATACATAGTTTCAACTACAGACCAATTTGTCCAAAAACTGAAACTAAGTTAAAGATTACCTGTTTTTCTTGATTGCTCAATGAACGATGATTTGCTAAAGGAAGGATGCGCTGTTCCAGAGAGGTAACAAAATCCCCCAATGATAATATGAGGGGCAAGTATGCGCTCAGTTCTTCCTTCAGATCTCTGTTTTCTCCATCCAGCGTATCAAGTTTCTCGTTCAATTTTTGCTTGTAGACATTTCTTCTAGCAATTTCCTCATTGAACATCTTCTGCTGTACCATGGCACTCATCTCAAGGCTCTCACATGTTATTAGCAACTCAAGCATCTTTTCTTCAAAGGTTTCTGCTTTGACTGTTGTGATATGGATGTCACTTAACAAAGTTTCAATTTCTACCTCGCAGGACTTTAACTCTTGAATTCTATCTTCCAGCTCAGCAGTCAAATGCTTTTCCCTCTTTTTAAGCCCTTCCACTTCTTCAAACAACTTGTCAAGTTGCTGGTTCAATGTATTGTTAGATTGATGAAGATCGGCAATCTCATTATCCCTGCGAGAATTATGTTCCAGCAATGAGAGATTTTTCTTCTCTAACTCTTCTCTTTCCACCTTAGCCTGATCAACCTCCATCATAAGACCCTCAATTTTTCCACTTAGTTCAGTGTTTTTGTCCTGTACAGCTTGGAACTTGTGATTTACTTGTAATAACTCCATGTCTTTTTGTAGTAAGAGATTCTTCCCAATTTCGATTTGCAGGTCCAGTTCTTGGCAGGTGTCTCTGGCTGTTCTGAAATCATCCTCCAGAATTAGAAAACACCTTTTGCATTCCTCCAGGCTAAGAAGTGACTCCTTTAGAATCATATTCTCAATCTCTGCAGCTACCAATTTTTCATTCAGTGATGTGATTTCCTCTTCAAGACCCCTGTTAAGTCCAAGAAGACGGTACATATTATCATTTAAAAAATTTAGCTTTAATGCTCTCTCGACATTGTTACTTCTGAAAACCAAATAAAGGTGTTCAAGGTTCACTGTCTCTGCAATGAGGGCACTGTTATGTTCTTCTAATGTATCATTTTCCACTGACAAGTCATTAACTTTCTTTGAAAAAGAGTTGTTTTCTTCAATCAACTTAGTGGCATCACTTTGTAATGTGGAGTGAGCTTCTTGCACATCTGACAATTTTTTACATAAAATCTCCATCTCAGCCATTAGTACCTCCTCTCTTTGGTTGCATGCTTGCATATTCTGTCTCAGTTGTTCGTTAAGCTCCAGGAATTGATGCTCTTTACTTTGCAAAGCTAGTAACTCTTCAAATCTGGTCTTTGATTCTTGCTCAAGAACATTCTTTTCTGATTGCAGTTCTGCCAATTCCAGTCCGTACTGCTCAAGGAGGGTGAGAATGACTGATTTCTCAAGAACCAGATGTTGATTTTCATCTTGAACATCTAAAAGAGAAGTCTTCAGGTCTTCAATTTCAAGCAAAATAATCTTAAAATGCAGATCATCGGGAGAGCTACATTCCTTACTGACTTTAAGTGCCCTCATCATCTGATGAATGCCCTCCACCAGCTTCTCATTATACTGTGATAGCCATGTTAGCCTATCACTCTGTATGAAACTTTCCTGATTGAGCTCTGAAATAAGTTCCTCTTGGCACCTTGATGTCTCTATGTACTGATGACATTTATCGGAAAGAAGCACATTGTTTTCTTTCATATCATGCAAAATTCTTTGCAAGATGAAAATTTCAATCTGGGCATTAATAATCTTATCATGTTCCACTGCAAGCTCCTCCTCCCTAAGCTGGCCTCTCTCTTGAAGGATACAGATCTGGTCTTCTAGAGCATCGAGCTGACTCCTAGAGGATACCACAAGAGTTTCATAATCTTCCTTCTGTACTGTCAAAGAATGTTGTAGCTCCTGACTTGATGAAGTATATGATCTTTCTCCCTATCGAGATTAAGGTTTTTGCCCTCCAGTTCTGCATATCTACTTTCCAAGTTCTTCAGGCTTTGGCTAATGCTTTCCACCTGATACAAACATCAAAAATATGATTGATTTAGAAGAAAGGAAGAAATGCTCATCGTACAGAAGTCAGTGGAATTGGGAAACAATCTTAATGCACCAATACTTAGAAATTCCAATCGGCAATACTTGAAAGATTAATGTATAAAACAAAAGCTGAGCAAGTTTGTTCATGAGGTAATAGGAGAATTAAATGAAATGATAAAATAAGATCCAAACTTGATGGATGTAGCAAGATAAGGAAAGGGGATCAAAAGAAGGGTACTTGAAATATTTACCTGAGTTATGAGAGCACTCTTTTCAGCAAGAAGACTGGAATTCTGACCACAGAGAGATTGGCGGGTATCTTCTAATACATTCAGTTTACTTCTCAAACCTTCAAGTTCAACATTCACATCAGACAGGGAATTCTCCAATAATGTGTTTTTCTCAGATAACTTCTCCATGTTTCGAGCAATTGCCTCAATCTGGGACACTATAACAGCCTTTTCAGATATGTGCAAGGATGTCTTTCTCCGAAGAGCTTCACAGGATTCTTCTAATGTCTTAACCTTCTCTCTTAGCTCTTCCAACTCCGCATTTGCATTTGATAGAGAATTTTCTAAAGCAACATTCTGTTCTGTTATCTTCTCCATAAATTTCAAACTCTTCAAATATATTACTCTTTCATCCTCATGTTTCTCGCAGAGCTCTTTCAGCTCTACATTTCCATCTCGTAACTCTTTTACCATTCCCTGAAGAGACTCTACATTTAAATTCACTGCTCCAATTTGTTCTGTCAGCTCATGGTGTCTCTGTTCTAAAGCCTTTTTGTCTGCTTTTATAGACAAGAATTCTTGTTGAAGAGATTTCTTTTCATCAACATGTACCCCCACTTCATCTTGAAGCTTCCTTTTCAATTCCTCCAATAAATTTATTTCATCTTGTAGACTTTTTATCTTCAAAGCAGAAGAGCATATTTGCTCATTTAAGCTATCAATTTCCTCTTTGAGCTGCTGTATTTCTTCTTCCAAACCAACTTTACTCAGTTCCACATTCGTCAACTTTTCAACCCAGTTCTGAATCTCCAAAGATAGACCTCTGACCTCTTCTTGAGATTGAGAATGCAACTTCTCCAATGACAAGCAAGCCATTTCAGCCTGCATGGATCTTTCACGTTCCTCATTTATAGAAATGTTAAGTTTCTCCACCTCTCCCTGCGCCATGTGAAGTTCATCCTGTTGCTTTTTTGCCATCTCTTTCAGCACAGACAGTTCCAATTGCAAAGACTGGTTCTCTATCTCAAGCTGATGACATCGATCTTCAAGACTCCTTGATTTACTCGTTCCTGCTAGCATCTCATCATTAAGCTTCTTGAAGTCTCCTTGAACGCGAGAAATGTCAGCCTCAAGGCTAGATATCTTTTCCAGGGCCAACTGGTACTGAAGAGAAACATCTTCCTTTTCAGATTCTAGTTTTGGAATAGTGCCTTTCAGATACCCAACTTCAGCTTCAGCTTTATCTGCACGCTCTATTTCATGCGACATCATTTCCCGGGCCAGATTGTACTGAAGAGAAACATCTTCCCTTTCAGAGTTCAGTTTTGAGATAGTGCCTTTCAGATACCCCACTTCAGCTTCAGCTTTATTTGCACGCTCAGTTTCGTGAGATAACTTTTCCAGGGCCAGTTTGTACAGAAGAGAAACATCTTCCTTTTCAGATTCTAATTTTGAAATAGTGCCTTTCAGATTTCCAACTTCAGCTACAGCTTTATCTGCACGCTCTGTTTCATGTGCAATCTGGCTCTTGTGATTCCGACTCTCCTCTGATAATTTCTGAACTTCTTGTTGTACCTTCTCTACGGAGCTTTTTCCTTCTGTATTTTGAGAAGGCAATTCATTCCTTGCCCACCCATTGGCAAACTCTTCTCCAGTTGTAGACTTCCATGATCCTTCTTTGCTCGTAGTTGCATCAGTTTCTTCGGAAGAGACTCCATTACTTTTGGAGGCAGTGGAATGTGATGACACATCAAGAGCATCCCTTTGCTTACGGTCCCGTGAATGCATTTCAGGAGTACGAGGCTCAGCATCAGTGGAAGAAGCTCCTGGCGGAGACTCGTCAAGTAAAATTAATGGAATTTGATCAGGAAAGGCTTCTGACATTGTCCGATGAGCCTGGCGAAGTGCCCCAGTTGCATGATCATATCTTTCTGCTAATGCGCGGTATGCTCGATAGAATTCCTCCACCAATTTCATAAGCTCAGGCCGCTTTCTGTAGTACATTTCTGCCCTCTTTCGGAAGGAATCAGCATCTTCTTCTATGAGCTTTATCATCGTTTTAACCTTAAGGTCCATATCTGCGCAGTTACATGCATCATCTCAGTGAAATAGACAAAAGTATGTAATCTAGAAGTAGAAACAGATGAAGGCATATTAATGGTACATGCAACCACAGTTTCACTTAAGCGAATTCAAAGTTCAAACATCACAAATAACAATGAATACTCAAATCTAGAATGGACAATGAAACTACTTCCTAGAAATTTATCTGGTACAGATAAAACCAGTCTCATGTGCACAAATACAAGTGTGCGTGTGTGTGGGCCCGTCCAAAACTTTGTGGTTGTCTCAAGAATCATTACTATGTGAGTAATGCGTAGAGATGTCAAAAAGAGTACAACACTACAAATCATTATCATCATTGCCAATGTCGTCAATATCAACATTATCATCAGCATTATTTAATCCTTGTCCCCATAAAATCAGGTAGCTATCAGATGCAACAAAAAAACAGGTGAGCTCCACAATGATTTTTTTTGTTCTTTCTTTCTTTTTTTTCTTTTTGCGCATAACTATCAACCAGACATCAAACCATGCCAACTCCCTAATCAAAATAACTATGAGCAAGAGAGGGCCATAAAATAGAACATTTAAAATCCAGTTGGCAGTTAGGAGCACATTTTCTGCCATTCACTTTAAGCTCCAAAAACCAAGGAGCAAGCCTTCAAATTCAAATTTATCATAGATAGAACTTATACCGAAAGGTAAGAAGATATGAATTTCTTTATGGAACTGTATTCATCTTTGAGGCAAAAGATAAATTCTGATAAATGCTATCAAATGTTTTCAGTGCAAGACAAGTAGATGAGGACAAAAAACTTCAATCGATTATTAAAAGATCTGAAATAAATGTGGTCAAGTGCAAGGATATAAGTATTAAGAACAAAATTTAGATCCATGAAGACATATTATAGGATCCAAGTAAAATCTCAAACTACTTTATTTAGGCAGTGAAAATAAGGGTGGTAAGATCAAAAAAGTCAAATAGGTGATTCTCTTATTCAACTATGATACAATTAAACTTATTTTAATGTTAACTTTTAAGAAAAATGTGCACACTGCTATGTAGAACTTTATGCTTACAGATATGGTTAACTTTACAAGTAACAAAAGAATCACACACTGTGAGCCCACATAAAGTATCTACCCAAAGAACTATATGTAGGATGAAAAAAGAACATGGGACAGACGCACTAACCAAATCACCCATGGCTATACCTACTATGGAAATAAAAGATATTATGAAAAGTGATAACCGAATAGTTGTAACAAGATGCAGCTATCAGTCCTGCTGCATCAAAGAAAACAAAAGAGTGAAGATATGATATGTTTGGCTTCATTATTCAACTGCACATAGTGTATCCAACTTTTAGATCAAATTCATGTTAGAGCTATAAAAAAAAGCAACCAAGAAAACTAGCTATGATTTGTTTCAGTGAGTTTCATGCAGGACATGGGGAAATGCTGACCATTATGTCCCTCTACCTATTCATCGTAGCGACCGATGTATTTTTTAAATTTCTCCAATTGGGCTATCCAAGGTGGCTTAATCCAAAGAGCGGGCAACTCCCCTTGCACTATAAGCATTAGTTCCCTCCAATATGCCAATGACACCCTAATTGTGACCCCTACAGATGCTTCTTCTCTCACTAATTTGAAACTCTTGCTATAATGCTTTGAGTTTTGTTCAGATTTTAGTATCAATTTCTCAAAATCTTTGCTCTACATCATTGGTTTTGATGCCAACACTATCACCCAAGACGACAACATCCTTAATTGTCAAGTGGGCTCCTCCTTTTCCCACTTATTTGAGCATACCCCTTAAACCCACTTCTCTTTCCAGCTTGTGTGACAGTCAAGCAGATCAAAGACTAGCTTGTCAGAAAGGGCATTGGCTATGTAGGGATGAGAAGCCCATTCTAGTTAATTTTATCCTTATTGGTCTTAACTTTACTACATGTCCTATTTCTACCACCCTCAATGGACAGTTGATCAAATAGATCGCATTTACCGGGCTCTCTCTTGGAGAAGGAAGCATGAAGTTCAAGAAGATATATGATTTGTTAATTATGAAATTGTTTATTCTCTTGGATCTAATGAATGTTTTAGATGTCCGAAAATCTCCGGGCTTTCAGCATTGCTCTACGTGAAATGTCTTTGGAGGTTACTTTCACAATTAAGCATCTCCTTCAGTTGTTAACAGTCAAGTACTTCTACTACAACAATAACAACCAGCTTTAAGACTTGGAGAATCGCCCCACGGCTTCCATGTCCCCCTTTCGTCCCACTTTTGAAAAGGTGTAACCCTGAAGGCTACTTTCTTCAAGCAACTTCTTGAAATGAAGTGTGGCATGGTGATGACATGTTTTTGGTTACACCTGCTTTTTCAGTGCCACTCCCCCCCCCCCCCCCCCCCCCAATGATTGGCACATATCAGGACGCCTTCCTCTACACCCAACAGTACAATGGCCGATGGATGCCCACCTTTCGAGCTAAAAGGTCTTCAGCAGCTCTAAGCCCTCCTTAATGATAGCTTGAACTGGCATACTTGGGACCTCACTACCTCATGTATCTTCTCGCCCAGTTTCTTTATCAACTCATTCAAGGTCCTCAAACCACAGGCTCAGCGGTTGATATTTGGTGGTGAGTCTCCGCCGCACCGAAAAGTGCAGATTCTCATTTGGGTAGCCTCGTCGGACGCCTTCTGACTTCTGCCATACTAGTGCAGCTCCTCTGCCCCTTCTCTCGGGAGGTCTGGAAGCCCTTCAGGCAGGCCATGGAATCATTCATTGGTTGTGCTCCATAAATTCATGTTTATCTTTCTTGGTGGCATTGAAGAATCCTCACAGGATCGGATCAACTCGGTACATAGCTGCAATGGTGGTGTGCTTTCAACACTTTGGAATGAGTATAACCTCCAAACTTTCTGACACAAGGTTCAAAGTGCTGAAGCTTTCTCCCATCACGCCAAGTATTTCACTGCCCTCTGCATTCAATTAATGTCGTCTGCACCTACTCAACATGTTCATTGTAATCCTGGCAATTAGATTTCATTGCGCTGTATCTTCTAATTGTATTTTTTTTTCCTTCTGCCTCCGTGAGATAAGGATTTGTGAATTCCAATTCTCTTTGAATGAAAAATGATGAATATGGTTGTACCGGTCTCAGTTTTTAATTACCGAATTATCTTAATCCATCTCAATCTTTTTGATCAACTCCAAACTTATCAAAAATTTCGGTAGAGTCTTCTCTATAACTACGAAGCACGGACATGACTAGACCCAAACCGTGTCCGTGTCGGGCACGTTTTCGAAACGGACACGTGCCCGACACGTGTCGGATACGGTTTGGCCGTGTCCGACGCGGATCAACTTGTGTCCGCGAAGTGGGCCGTGTTTAATCCTGTCAGGACACGGACCCGGCACTGCGAGGTCGGGTCGGGTTCGGGATCGGGTCGGATAAAAAAAATTGATTCGTTTTTATAAATCACCATCACCTTCTTTTCGATCTCTCTCCCCCTTCTGCTCCCGTTCTCGATCTCTCTCTCCTCTCTCTCGTTCTCGATCTCTCTCTCTCCTCTCTCCTTGTCGGCGGCAGCGGCGACAATGACAACGAAGAGAAAGGTACTATGAAGCATTGATTTGGTTCTTTTAGGGTTTAATTTTTAGGTTTGTTAATCTTGGGTTTAATTTTAGTGTTTTGATTTATTTTTTTTTTTACAAATCCGATTCTCATCTCTTCGCCGATCTCGTGGGGAGCTTGTCGTCGATCTCAGGTAATGTCTCCCCCTCCTCTCTCTTTATTCTATTTCTCATTCTCGATCTCTCTCCTCTGTCTCTCTTTATGATCTCTCTCTTTCTCTTTGTTCTCCCTGTCTGTCACTCTGTAGTTCTCGATCTCTCCTCTCTACCCCTCTCCATCTCTCTCTACCCCTCCCCATCTCTCTCTGATCTCTGTCCTCTGTTTCTCTCTCCCCCTCTCTTTGCGATCTCTGTTTATCTCTCTCTAAAGAGCAGAGTGAGAGTATCAGAGAGACTGAGAGAGAGGAGCAGATAGAGACAGTAAGACTAAGAGGAGCAGAGAGACTGAGAAAGAGGAGCAGAGAGACTGAGATAGAGAGTGTGAGTGAGAAATTGAGAGACTGAGAAAGAGAGAGAAGCATAGAGAGGTGAGTGAGAAATTGAGAGACTGAGAAAGAGAGAGAAGCATAGAGAGGAGAGAGAGAGAGGAGCAGTGAGACAAAAGGAGAGAGGATAAAATTGCATGATTAAATTCTTATGTTGATTAAATTGCGTGAAGAAGATTTAGAATTTTGATAGTAATGAACTTTTGTTCTTCGGCTATAATATTGTTATAAACAAGTGATATTTTATAGTTTATGCACGTGTTGATTGGTATTTTAGTTTGTTGATCACTTGATTAAGATTTTATAAATTTATTTATATATAATAATAATAAAATATATCTTGTCGTGTCCTTGTATCCTTTTTTTTTTTGATTTTGTCGTGTCTCGTGTCCGTGTCTGACACCCGTATCCGTGTTCGTGCTTCATAGTCTATAATTAGGAGTCTGCCCTGATACATCACTATATACAAAACATGTCTTAACAGCGATCACATATTCAGATACAAACCCCACACAATTATAATAAAATTTCGGCTTGACATCGCCTACTTACATGAGCACTTAACTATTCTAATTCCAGGTCATCAATCCCAGCAAATAATCTAACTCAATGAAACATATCAAAAAAATCGTTCCAAAATCTTAATTCAGAATAAATGAAATATACATAACCCTTAACATGTATCAATACAGATCCAACTATGTTCTACACCATAACCACTAATCTATACATAGCAACACGTGATACAAATAAGGACTTAAGCATAACAATATCAACTTTTAATGATCGTCCAGAGTTTGATTATAATCCGGTTTATACTCCTAAAGTCCTTCGGTTGGGTTTTTGCCTTGACCTGAAAATATTCAGACTGAGAGGGTGTGAGCTCGACGACTCAGTGAGTAGAGTTAATCTCATTCTTAAATGAAACATAGTATTAATGGTGTGTAGTGTACATGATACAAGAAAGATGTGATCATTCATTTAACTTGTTAGTGAACATATATGTCGAGACTAGATTGTCCAAATTCTTCAAACTGTTAATCAATTGAGTGTATAAAAAAAACAGATATCAGTGTTTCCATTATAATTCAGTGTACCCATATTCTGATGTCTACAATTCTACACACAGGTAACACATCTAATACATGTAAAGTGCGCACACACTTATCACATATACACATATATCGCACATTCACATAGTAATACTATATATCACTGTTCCCCCCTCTTTCGTATATATGAATAACCATAATAAGAACACCGTCTTCTAACCTCACTGGTTCCCGCCGGGAGTTTTCTTCAAGTAACACTAACATCTAACCCCACCAGCTCCCGTCGGGCCCTTCCTTCGCAAAATAATTGTATCGTATGTAAACATCTTCCCCTACTCCAGCTCCCGTCAGTCCCATCCTTCAGATAAGATATAGATACACACCATATATAAACACAATCACCATAATATCGAGTTATTATCACCACCCATTTTTAAATACAATTACACGTTGTACGATATTACAATTATTATATATCCAATTATTATCATTATATACTCGTGGATACATGTACACACCATATATAAATTTCATTTCCAAACAACTGAGTTATATCTACCATATACTCGTGGAAACGTGTGCACGCCACATATAAATAATGTTTCAAACATTCGAATTATTATTATCATTGTGTACTCGTAGATATGTATCCATGCCCTGTATAACGCAATCATCACATATAATAATACCTATGCAGACAAAAATAATAGTGATATAAGTTTATTGTTTAGTTTCTGTCAATGCCTTCGTATATACCATATTCCAGAATTCAACATTTGATAAGTTTGTTTATTTATCAGAAAATCACATTTATGATTATTATATAATTAATTCCAACTTATTGAAAACCCCACTCACCTTTACCTAATTTCATTTATTAGCATCACATATGCATAGCTCCGTCCCCACGATTACAACGGCTCAAGAAATGTTTGAATCTGACTCCAGATGGCCAAGATATCGATCGAAAACCAAAACCGATATTAACGGGTTAGAATTGTAAATAATAAGGGTTTGTTTGTACTTTCTCAGAGTCCAAAATGTAATTAATTTTTTCATCAGGGGTTAAGCTAAAAATTTATTTTTCTTAAGTTTATCGGGTCGGGTCCTTAATGGGTCGGATCCGGGTTTGTTTTAAACCCATTCCCAGAAAAAACCCATTATGTGTTTCTTTGAACCCATGAGCAGGCAGCAGGCTTGTTTCCCCCCACCTCCGCGCGTCATCTGCCCTCGCCGCTGGCCTGGCCCTTGCTGCCAGCCAGGCCCGCCATCGTTCAGAGCTAGAAGAGAGTAACAGAGAAAGTGATAAAGAGAGAGAAAGAGAGAAAGTGAGGGAAGTCGTAGCTGGTAGCCTCGGCCGGCCCGATCCTCGCCTATGACCAAGCCCCAACGTCGTCGCCTGGCCCCGCCGTCTGATCCCCGTCGCCGCTTCTCCGGCCAGCGATAGGGAGAAGGAGAAAGAGAGTGCGAGGAAAGGATGGGTGGGATGCTCCCTCGCGTCGCCCACCTCACCGTCGTTCTGACCTCACCGTCGGCCTAGCTCCGTCGCTGGTCACCAAGTGAGGGAGAGAAGATGGTTCAGGACTGTTGGGAAACAGAGTCAGAGAGAGTTGGAGAGAGAGTTAGGGTGAAAAAAAATGAGAATTTCTCTCTATTTTACACTTAAACATTTTGTGCTCATTTTTCCTAGTGATGCCACCTCTCCACTCCATTATCCAAGGAAAATCTAGCCCTTCATCTTGTTCATTCATGCACACCTACCACATCACTAATCACTCCACTAACTCCCCGTCAACTTAACATTAAAGCAAAGTTTAGTTCTTAATGAAATAGGAAGAGAAATTCAATGTGGGCTTGGGCTCATTTATTTGCCTCATTATTTGTGACCATGGGCTTCGGCCTAAACTATAGAAAATAAGAGGAAGAGAAGGGATTGGTCTTCCCTTAATTTCATAAATTTGAATTTTGTTAATATACTCATGCATATATTTTATAGATACATATGTATATATACACTTGTAATCTGAATATTCATTACTTAAATGCCATCAACAATATTTTCAAATATCACCTATACATAGAAATTTATTAAATTCCAATTTTCCCACTTAACTACCTCAATATTAAAGTCTCATGAATTATTGAGTCCATTATTATACTATTAATCAAAAAATGCAAATTATGGTACTAATTACCGATTATCATCTCATAATCGGAGATTAAAGCGTTAATTAGGATTTAAAAAAATCGGGATGTTACAATGGTTGTCTTTTCCCTTAAAAGAAACCCATCTCTTGCAAATTACTGCGTGTGACCCCAAGCGTAGAAAACTTTAAAGAATATAAATATTCAGCATTTAACTGGCATTGATGAAAGAGAGAGAAAAGAAAACTATGCCCATCACTTCCTCCGAAGAAAATACTATGGCTCAAATTCAGAGTTCAATGCCTTAAATAAAGATGACAGAGAAAATTTCCCTCAAAAAGAAAATATAGAAAGAGCATATACCTGTCAAGTTCTCCTGAAGCCATTTAGAATTCTTTGGGCTAATATGACTGTCCCACCACCACGAATACAACCGTCTGGACTCAGCGTGCGAGAGCGTTGCCATGATTCTGAGCAAGCAAGCAGAAGAACCTCTGGTTCAACCTTGAAGAAGCTCGATCCTGGTACCAATATAAAAACTTAGGTACTAGATCGAGCACAAGGGCTGAACAGATTCACTAACAATCCAAAAGATAACCAGAAGAAATCCGGTACTTATGCTTCACCAATTGACGCTTAACTCTATAGACTACCTGCACAAAGGCAACATGAGGAAAGGATGAAAATCATGTGGGAAAGTTCTCGATGCAATTAAATAGAATTAGCTCGTGTTTTCCATAAGTAGAACTAGATCTAATTTTACCATTAGAGTCAAGCAACACAATCTCCCCTCATAAGCTAAACTACTGGGAGAGTCTCTCTTATACAACCAAAATATTTCAAGACCATAATAAGAGAGAAATCAGATGCAATGGACATCAAAATGAATTAGAAAGGACAGAGGATAGCAAAATTTTCACCTTGACACCAAGAGACAGGAAAATTCTTGCAGCCTCCTTATTTGAAAACAGTAAAGATCCAAACTTTCAGCAACACCACCACCTGAGCAAACCCCACATAAAAGATTAATCGAAAATACAGCTCAAACTAACATCTTAGGTTTTTATGCCACTGGGTGTTAATCCTATAATGGAAAGATCAAATCTTTTATAGAAAAGAGAAGTTAAACACCCCTACTCAAAAGAACTGTAATTCAAAATAGGAGGATAAAACAACAGAGTTTGAAGATAGGAAGAAACCCAAAAAATCAAAACGTCATACTGAAACTATATCTATTTGAAAAGGAAAGCTTCGATCCAACTAACCTTCGATTAGAGAAAAAAGAAAATCTGCAAAAAAACGCAAGCCCCCACAAAGCCAAAACCTCTTCAGGAATCAGGACTGAACCAATCAACAAAAACAACTGGGCTTCAATCAAAAAACGATTTTTTTCTCCTAAATTCTCAACAAAGAAGAAACCCATACCGCGAAAAACTAAAAAAATTGCAGAAAATTCCGATAAGCAGCTGCAGTGAAGGATCGCCAGCTGCTGTTTGCGTCCGATCTCACCCCATCTCTCCCACCAAAGCGATTGGTCTCTCTCTGTCTCTCTCCCTCTCTCTTATCTCTCTCAAAGTGGAAAGTCTCCAATTTTATTCTCAGTGTTTAATTTATTTATTAGTAGTTTTATACAAGCAAAAAGGAAAGCAGACTAAAGACCGGCCAGCATAAGAGAAGGGAAAAGCTGAAAGAGCAAGAAAGTAAAAGACAAAAAAGAAAAAGTAAAAAAAAGAAAAAAAAGGGGATTGCTTGGGCTGACAAAATTGGACTGTCGACGGAGATTTCTTTGCTTGTTTTTAGGTGATTGGTAGATTTCATGGGATTTGGGACTGCAGGGATGCAAGAAAGAGTTACAGCAGAGAGGGAACAAAATACTATAATAATGCAATAAACACAGGAACGTTCAGAATTTAGTGCATTAATTTTAGTAGGTGAAACCGTGAAATGGGTAAATCTTTTTAATTCTTTTTTAATTTTCTTTTTTGTGGGGCAGAATGACATTTTTATAAGTTGGTGGCTGTGTTTTTTTTTGCTGGCTTCTGTCGTTGGCTTCATATTCAGACGGCTGTGGGGATCAAAGTCGGGTACCACATTTGTCGGAGTGGAATGACAAAACTGCCCTTGACTGTTCCTTTGTTCAGTTTCTTCCGAACTTTGATCTGTTTTTTGGCTTTTTGTTAAGGTTTCTCTGGCTTCTCAGTTGGTCTTGTCTTGTTTTGCCGAAAGATTTTCATTTTTGTCCATGAAAACAAAATTCACATGTAGGCAAAAGTTTTTGGATGCTAAATGCTGAGAAAAATTATAGGGGGATTTGCTGATTGAGCCTACTTTTTGCATACAATTTGCAGGCATGGAGCGTCAATGAGAGAGTTTGCAGTATTTGGAGCATATCTTATATTGGATCCCAATTTCTTGCATTGTTTTTTCATCTCTTTTCTCATGTTTTTTTTTTTTTCCCCACAACGAAAGGTTATGGACAAGAGCTGGAATTATTTTTTTAGAAAAATTCTGATTTCTTTTCTTTTAACTCATAGAAGGCACTCTCACTTCTCATAAAAGAACAACTTTTTTTTTCAATTAGATCTCAGTTGTATATTCACGAGTCAGATAATCAATTACTCTAACATTATATTGAAGCAAAACATATAATACATAAAATGTAGAGAACAGTTGTAAATATTTCACTGTTCTACGAAACCACTATTATATTAAACTATTTTCTAGACAAAATTTCGGGAGCCTGTAACTGACCACATGCTATTTAGATAACATTCTCTATGGTTGATAATGTTGAGAAACAAAGAATTTCAAGTAATTTTTTGGGTAACTTGAGCTGAAATTTTAGCCGTGATCTATTGCTAGAAATACTCGTGAGATCGTTGGAATGTGTTATTCTTCTATTGGGGAAGAACGTGGTATATTCACATATTGAATCCCATTTCCGAATGAATAGGATATTAAAGTCAGAAGTTGACATAATTCAATAGTTAAAATAAGACCCAAAAAAATTACAACTTTTTAGGTCATATTGAAAGCGGTGTGAAAAGATGAGTGATTTATATATGAAAAATTGTACCCTAAGTAGTTTTCGCGCGTATTTGAAGAAAAGTCATGGCAATATATGTGGCAACATATAATTGTTGTGTGGTGCATTAACCCTTTCAAGTATGATAAGAGTTTGAAATAGCACTGCGAGTACTTTCAAAGATTATTTCTATAAATAATTTATCTCCACACAATGGTCGTCAAAAAAAGTGTGCCATACAAATGTAATTAGTATAATTTCTGTTAGAACTGAGTAATTAAAGACCCCCGGCGATAGATTGTTGATTAGTAAAAGTAAAACATTGTTTCAATCGTGCTTTTATGTAAATATTGCTAAAAGCTGACACTGGCCGAAAGTGAGTCGCCGTTTTTTATTCTTGTTTCTCACTCGCGTTAGATTAAGATTGGTCCAACATGACTCAGTTATGAGATGGGTGAGATCAAAGTTAGGTTAACCCTTTTAAACTAGCATTCCTGTAATATCAAATACTAATGACTAGCATTGCAAGTGACTCACATGGGCACAAATTCTTTTCATTTTTAAAGGGGAAAAAAAGCGTCTTTTAATAGTTTTGTTTATGAAATAAAATAATGATTTCAAATTAGATGATAAGGGTCAAATGGATGGCATTTAACTATGTATCAACTAATTAAATATTTCAGAATTCTATTCAAAGAATTTATATTAATGCACAATAGAGCCACCATACGCACGAGTTACACCATTAATTCCATCACGTTGATGTAGATTGTTGAGCGTATTCGAATTAGAATACTCGTTTGTTAGATATCAACAACAGTTAACAACCATTATTTAGATTAATAATTTCATGATCACCCCACCGCTCACTCTGTGTCACTTTAGGGGCCGTTTGTTTCGCGTAAAACTCCGTAATTCGTAAATGACTTACTACCCAGTTACAACTACGGCGTTTGTTTGGACCGTAATTCGTAAAAGACTTACGTAACTCAACTAACACTCACTTGCAACCCAGTTGCCACTCACTTACAGCCCAATTACAGTTATTTTGTGGTCATACAAATTTGTAATATTTTTTATATTAATATTAAAAATTTTAATATTTAACTTTTTTAATATTTATTTGCAGTATTAAAACTTTAAAATCACCAAATAGTTAATTTTGTGGTCAACTTTTTCACTTACGACTTATACATTACGACAACCAAACACCGTAAAGTACAATACACTTTCCTACTTACAATTTATATTACCAACCAAACACCGTAAAATTTACATACATGTAACTCATTTATAATTGTAAAAGACTTACCAATTACAACTACGAATTACGGCCAGTTACGACAACCAAACAGACCCTAAAGTAATATATTTTTGGTAGCTACATTTTTCCTTCTAAACTAATTTACATGAACACAGCAACGAACTAATAATTCTCCGTTTATATTTTTGTTCCAGTCTGACAATTTCCTTACATTAAAAGACAGGCATGAAAGGACACATCGGTAGTTTACAATAAGTTAGGGGTACAACTGTAATCCTCAGGCGGGAACTAACCTTTGCGTTTGGGCACGCGTCTACAAAAGGAGAGTGGATACAGCCACCCCAAAGTTTGAGGAAGGCACCCTTAGATTAAGGCAGCCATCAATTGGACAAAAACACCCCCTAAAATTAATAAATGTCAAAAATATCTTTTTTTTCCTCCTCCTCTCATTCGCGACGCCGACGCCCCCTCCCCCCACCGTCTCCGCCCGTCGTCCCTCCTCGACAACCCTCCTCTAATGACCTCAACTCCACAGCGACCCCTCCTCTCCCCCCCTCCCCCCCCCCCCCACCCCCCCCCCCCCCCCCCCCCCCCCCCCCCCCACCCCCCCAACCAACCCAAAAAAAAAAAAAAAAAAAAAAAAAAAAAATCTCCCCCCTCCTCCCCACCCCCCTCACGGCTGCCCTCCCTCCTCTCGTTCGGCCAACATGGTCGAACATATATTGATCTGGCCGAACAGATCTGGCCGAACAGAGAGGATATATGTTCGACCGCCGAATAGATTTTGTGTTGGCCGAATCGAGAGGAAGGGAAATGGAGAGGGGCGAGGGCGGCGCGAGGGAGGGCGCGGAGGCCGGGAGGGAGGAGGAGGGGGGGGTCGGGGAGGGAGGTGGAGTGAGGGAGGGGGAGGGGAGGACGATCGCAGGAGGGGGGAAGGGGAGGGTGCGAGGAAGGAGAAGGCGGGGACTCGTCGTCGTTCGCCGAGAAAAAAGGAAAAAAGAAGAGACATTTTAGTCTTTTTCAAGAAAATAACTGTTTCTAAATATATAATGGCATACTTGTAAAACTTGACCAGGTGTCTTCATCATTTTAGCTGGTGGCAATATTCGTTCCCCTGCAAAAGAATAGTTACGACAAGGAATCGTGGACTTTTCTATAGGCATGTCAGCTTCAGCGGTGCCGCCGGCGGCAACCGACAGCGACATTCACAGTTTCATACACAGCGGGAAAGACCCCACAAGGGGAAATAATCTTTTTCAGTCCCGTCTAAAATTGGAATTCCAAATTCCAAAGTTTATCCTTTTTTGACTCCATTTGTTTTCTTTTTCTTTTCTTTTCTATTTTTTTCCAGAATAAAGCTGAGCGTATCTGTTTATTACAAAAACCTTGAATACTTGACTAATGGCTAGAATTGGCCACAATGGGATGGTCATCGAAGTAGAGAATTGGTGTAAAGTTATTGCTAATTCCACCACAAAAGAAAATATTTCAAAAGAATGCACAAGAAAAGCCCAGGAGAAACTTCAATTTTAACGCGTCACAGTTGATTCTATTTTTGCCTCCTCTCTTTTTCTCTTCCTCTCATCTCATGCGTCTTTCTCGGGGGAAAAAAGATTAATTGAACTCTGAAATTCTGGAAGAAAAAAAAATTACTTAATCTCATTCATTGATCATCAGAGCAGGCTCCAATATTTCCTCCCTCAAATTCTTATTTCATTTTGCTGATTTTAATTCTATTGATGCAAGAACTGACAAAGGAGCACAATGCAACCTCTATGAACACCTCATATGTTAGCAAGTGTCAAATCCTAAATTTCCGATGGCTCTCGATCTCAATCATTCTCCAATGAACGACCATGATCATTCTTTCACGTCTAAAGAAGGAAACAGGCGCTCCTATGACAGAAAAGGCGAAGGCTATATATCATTAGGTTGCATGGCTCGAGATGCGAATTTGCATGCCAATCATGCTTCTTTCTTTCACCTCAATCCTCTATAATCAATGGACATGCAGAATGTATTGTTTGGAAGCAATAATGGCTTTAAGACAAGGCACAATGCAGCTCAGCTGCTCTGCCCTTTTTGTGTGTACGCTTTTTGGTGGTCGGTCACACTCAACTCACTTTGAGGTCTATAATTTTTAGCTACATCCTTGCCCAATGATTTCTGTCCCTTAGGAACACTGTTCCTCCACGGCAAAAGAGGAGCAATGAACTGCAGTATGAATTGTAGCAACTTTAATTACTCAGATGCCAACAAATTACCCAGAAACGTGGAAAGAAAAAAAAAAAAAAAAAAAAAAACAATAGTGCTCTTCAACAGTGGGGGCAGGAAACCTGTCACAAATCACAACCATCGCCTTGCCTCCTAAATTGCTACAATCATTTTTTTTTTTCTTTTGACAGGTTGTTGGACATATTTGAAGCGAGAAAAAGAACAAGATGCATGATACACAACCAAATGAGAAGCACTTCACGAGTCATTTGAAAATTTAACAAACCACCAAGTGTTGAATTTGCAATATACTGCTCAAATGCATGGCAAATGTTTTGTAAAGAGAAATGAGGACAAGGCCAACCTCAAGTAAAAGTGACAACCTTCTGAGAAAAGAAATAAAGTCATCACACAACAACTAGTATAACACAAGCTACTAGCCAACCTCAATCTTCCCAACCAAAACAATAATGAATTTCAAGCTAAGCAAAGGGGCTTTCTGCACCTAACAACGACAGAAACCTAATTGTTAAGAATATTAACACCTTATCTTCCTCATCAGCACTCTGTCATGCCACCACTAATTGACAAACTTCTCCACAAAAAATACAAAAGTTGCTATGTTCACATTTCAATACTGCAAGGAATTGTCTAGTTCCCAAAAGGACTCTGAAGATGGTATGCAAATCAATATACCTTGGTCAAGATGATAAGCTACTAATGCCATAAGTCATATGTTGCAATCAGCAACTAACAGCATGCAGATAATTAGAGTGCCAGTTAATATAATTGCAATTAAAGAAAATTCTGAAAATTCATAGGTTTAGAGTTAACGCCAGTAGAAGCAGCATGACTCGCCAACTCATCAAGAAATTTTGGCATGATCCTAGATGGGGTAAGGATGTCAGATGCACAGTTCATCACAATAAGCTGTCAACTATGAGGTCGATCACATTTCAATGCGATAACAGTACCTGATGGCTAACATTGGTTCATTTTAACTTACTCCCCTTGCATCTATCCGTCGCCAAGTTATTACAATTAACTGGCACTTAATCCAGGTTCATTGATTTCTGAATTTCCATGCCATACTAGTATTGCAAACAATGGCATATATCCGGTTATGCATTCAGCAAGTTTTGCACAAAAGTAGCTATAACTTGTCAGAATGTTAATGTTAGAAAAATGTTGAAGTTAATAAAACTACAGTTGTCAGTTGATTTGACATACTTACAACCTTCTCGATCACTATAGCAGCTAACACTATGATTAAGTTTGCTTGACATTAACCGTTGGCACCTATATAGCATGGATACTTGCAATGAAGGGAATGTAGTCGTGTAGGATACATATCCGATACTTGGATACTCCAATACTTAATGGATACATGTAGGATACTCCTCTTGACATATCCTAGAAGTTAAGATGTATCCCAAATGGATCAAAGACATCCAAGACATTATCTGAGACTAGAAGTTAAATATCTAATGGTTGAATAATATGTTTATAGTTCTATTATTTGTACATTGCATCGCGTTCATATACTTTGTCCAGTTTCCTAATAAGAAATAGTTAATAATGAAGATGATCATTGATGTAGTTGTTAATTTATGTACCTCGAAAAATATTTCAAAATGTCCAAGATATTATGCTAGTCTAGATGTTTTACATTTACAAATTTAAGTCAAGTATAATGAACATTAATGAAACCACACAAGTCTATTGTTGTTGTACCCATGATCTATCCGCATGCCTATCTCATGTCCTATCCATTTCTTGTGTCCATATATCAAAGCATTGCATGTTTTATATATGTATGTTTTTATTCACGTTCAGTCGCTCGCACACAAATATATACATATAATTTTGGTTATACTCATGTTGCACCCAAGTCTTCATCTTTGAAAATTAGCTGTCACCGTGTTCGTGTAATGTATTGCATGTATCCCTTATTGGTGTATCTGCTTCATTGTTTGTCCCACAACTCATTAAATTAAGCTTTTGGATAAAATGCCTACCAAACAAGGTATCAGAGTGCCCAGTTAGAGTAGTCCCAGTCTCCAAATCTGTCGACTGGTCTCCTCTCCCTAGTTGGCCTCTGTGATGACCTCCAAAGATGCAGCATGATAAAGCTCATAATTTGCCATTTAAATTCGTATACTTATCTATATTATGGTTTGCCTTTCCAAGAGAGTCATGTTTACATTAGAGGCGTTTCCACATGACCTCAAGGCCACATGGGGAGTGTTAACTTTGTTTGATATATGTTTGTTAGACCATAGACCAAACCTTAAGTTTTTGGGTAAGAGTTTAATATCATAATTACATTGTGCACACTACATAATTTAACAGAAGAATGAAAACAACAAACAGAGCTCAAGTAAAGAAAAAATAAGGTGCAGCACAGATGAGGTGGGGAAGTTTTGAGAAAGGTAGGGGAAAAAATATCACTTATGTATCCTACTCACATACTCTACTCCTTCCTTTCCTCTGTTTCTTCACTCCTGAAAACGATGTCTCTCTCTTTAGAACATATCTAAACCATCCAGCAGTGGAATCGCTCGTCTTCCATGTAACAAGAAAATAGAGGGAAAGAACCCCTGGGATGGCCTTTTTGGGGCTGTGGTGGCCTGAACCGAGATCCCAATTTTGGAATAGTGACCGACCATTTCAACCATCTCTCTGGGCATCTCCATAGTTTACATTTGACCCTATTTAAAATCCAAAACAAGCCTAAAAAGTAAACCCTATAATCAACTCAATGTATGATAATGACCATACACCTCCATAAACAAATTGCAAACAACTGAAGAACGCATACGATTTGTCATTGTCATGGCCACTGTCTTATAGTCAAAGCATGAGCTTTTACAGAAGGATTGCTGCATTTTTTTTTTCATTTTATATTTCTACTATAGAAACAGTTCATAACAGTTAAGTCACTGCCCTCCAATTTCAACATTTTAATATTTATTTAGCCAAAATCTCCCGTACGCAATTGGCACTCCATGTGCCAATTATAGGTCAACTTGATAATGAGATGGAGAGAGGGCTGAACCCTAAACTTTCACAGGTACAAGACCTCCAAACTCTAGGAAATGTTTGTCGAGCTAATGCATACTGTTGGATGTGTTTTGAGTCGGAGAAAAACTTGAGTTTCCCTCTTATTTGGCTTTAGTTTTGCCCCACATTGAATAGGAGATGGGAAATTTGATAGTATATATACCAACTTCTCCTATACCTATTGTTATGAGTGTTGGGCCATGGGCCACATCCCCCCGCGCGCGCGCGCGCCGAACTGAATCAGGCTGGACTGGTTCAGGTGACGCGAGCCCACGACCTGTGGACACGAATGTAGTTCGATTCAGGGGGCTCTTGAACCTGAAACTTTTTTTCAGTTTTTCTATTTAATTTTTATTTAAAATTATGTTTTGATTTTTCGAGATTTTCTGTTCGGCTTTGACCTACTCCCCGGATCTACTCACTAATTGCACGATCGTGTGCAAATTTGAACCGGGACTGTTACAACAGATGAACTCTGAGATTCTATAAATAGCTTCTCGCAATTCAGTCTGTTACCTGCAAAAAATTCTACAGAATTCTGTCTCCCTCCAAAACTCTTTCTTACAAAATTCTGCTTTGGTTTTGATAATTTCTCCGAGGAATTCTATTACTTACGGGCAACGCATTTCCATCTGAGCAGAGGCCTAACTCTTCGTCCGGGGCTGGGTGCTGGTGATCTACCGGGGGAAATTTTACCATTAGGAAAAAAAAGTCATTCTAAGATCCGACGAGAGACCGGCCATCTATCTTATAGGATAGTGCTTCTGCATGACTGTCACCCCAGGTGAGCAAATTTAATTTAATTTTAATTGTTTTATTTTAGTTGCATGTTTAGGACAAGTTATTAATTAGATTAAAAAATTTATGTTTTAAATTGTTGCATGATTTAAAATTTAAAAATACTGCTATATATCTAACATTATTGTATTGCAGGAAAAGTTGTAGTTACACTAAAATTTGATTCAGCTAAAATGACCAAACTAAACATTTACTCCAGGGGTCGCAGCAGCTAATTTTAATCTTCAAGGAGCAATCCAGAAGTTCAGTTTTCTTCAATTGGAACAGAGAACAGATCAACAGAAGATCTGGTAGTTGAACAATCTTCCAAATGGGAATTTATATCCAAGTGTTGCAGATCATTAAAAGAGAAGCTTAATCAAGTTAACTTCTTAGTGACTAGATGAGCCAATCAGTTCTAGTTGTCTTGCCAATATTATGGCACTAAATTTTGATATAGTGAAATAAATCGAGCAAGCGCAAGTGGATGCCAGTCACTGGCACACAAACCAAGCAAACTTGTATTCTGAAATTAGATACAATTCTGTGCTTTAGTCAATTCACTTCATATGCATTCAGAGATCTGTCCAAATACTCAACTGAAATGGAGAAAAATAGAAAGGAAAACTCACGGAGAGAGTACCTCCTCTAAAATTTTACAGTAGGACAGTACATGTGCGAAGAGATATAAAATAAACATAAAAGTACTACTCGCTATATTATATTATACATAGAAACATACCTCAACAGCCAGTAACTAACACAAGCAGTTCATTAATACATGAACATAGTAGCAGCCAACTTTTCCAGCTTTGCCAAATGTGATTCTTTTCTTTTGTCCATCCAGAAGGGTATTCAGCTCCAAATCACCTATATAATATTTTATGTAAGATAAGGAAAAGGTTAAAGAAACAAAATAGATTAACTTCAACACAACATCAAATACCTTAATTCAATGCAGAAGAACTGAAATGACTACTAGTATAGTTCCTTGAATGTTCATCTGACATATCAGCATTGAGAGATGGGAACGAAGGAATTGATCTTAATATCAGTTTCCTCCCCCCCTTACGGTTTGGAGATATCCCATGTGTGCCACATGGAGGTGAGACCCTCTTTCCATTTGGAGAGATGGTCTTCACACCATTATTAGGAGATATGTCACCTCTTAGGATCTCGGGAGTATCATCTTCTGCAGGGGACTTAAAGTGGCTCACAATTTTGTGTTGGACGGGAAAGTCACATCTTCTGAGTGTTTGTGATGTTGGATACACAAGGGAAAGTGTAGAAGACCGCGGGGGCTTCCCACTTGAAAGAAGAGGTGGTTTAACAAAGGGTCTGTAGGAAATAACTGTGTGTTAGAAAAATCTTTCCAAAAGAAGAACAAAAGGTAAGAACAATGAACTCTGAAGTGTGTGACCTGTAAATTTCAAAAGATGGGGTTATAGGTAATATGCTTTCTGGCGAATGATCATTCTTTTGAGTGATATCATTTCGTTGATCCTCATGTGGCTTGTCCTGTTGCTTCTCAGAACCATCCATTGCTTCTTCAACATGTTCAACTTCGTCAACTGTTATAGGAAAGGAATGTGCCACATATGTAGGACGTAAGACAATAGCTAAACAGATGTTAAGGTAATAAGGTGCGGGGCTATGGTAAAATGAAACCTCAGAATATATATACGATATATTCCAATTCTTGTTTAATTAATTAGCATAATAGGACTTTTATGTCCAGATAGAAGTGAGAAACAAGTGCCTAAAGCACTCAAAGAAACCAGCCAACTAGGAACTGCTGATGAAAAATAAGATTAAACTAAACTAACAGCATTCAAAAGATTAACAGAATCACAATGCTTTGCCTTTAATATAAATCTGTTTCATCTTGCAATGGCCTCAGCTATCAATCTAATTCATGTATTGCCAAAGTGGAAACATGCTTTCAAGTAAAATTACACAAAATTTTCTACCAGCTTGCTCCCCCTTTCATGAGAAACTTTGTACCTTCATATATCATTTCAATTCATACAGCATTATTAAAGTGAAGCATATTTCTAACTGAGTGTAATATGAGGGTAAAAGTCACTAAGGAAACATATGTGATTCTAGGTATGCATGTTTTAAACCAAAGTATTGAATCAAATAGTTCCATCTTTAAAGGGTGAACCGACTGCCTTCAGCTATCAAGTCAATGCACATATAACAAAGCAGAACTGTGATTATAGTTTAGTGCAAATAGAAGCGAAGGTGGTTAAGGTCACATATTATAGTTAGGAGTGCACGTTTTGAATGAAGATCGTAGATTTTATCAGTTGCCAAAGCTGAGGTTTTATTCACACACCAAAATGGAATTATTCTTCTAATTGAGTTCAATTAGAAGGGAGTTATTACTATACTTACTGGATGCCTGTATCTAACTGAATTAAATGTGAGTAAAGCGACTGATTTCACATTTTTTTTAATTAGGTATGCAACTATGCATTCCCCTACTCCTAAACATGCGCAAAAAGAAAATCACATGTACCAGTTGTCCTCTATTGTTACTGCAATACTTTTCTTGTTTCCTAGTTGTGTCTGACCTGTTAAAACCAGTGAAGTATATCCTCTCTGACATTGTGTGTGTCTGTGTGTGCAACCAGCATGTTTGCACGTGCAATCACATTTACAAGCTCCCTTCTTTATTTTCACAGCATTACTTTTTCTTACATTCCATTTTAATCTGCTTAGCCCCTGTAATCCACGTGCCTATTACTTCTTTCGTGTCATATTTAAAATACGAATGAAGAATGGAGGCATCAGATAGGACCAAGAGGCACAATTTTCTAGGGAAAATATTCAAACCAACCTTTTGAAGTACCCTACCCACAACTCTGTACCAGCTAACATTGTAAAAGCCTGCATACTCATAGAAAAGACACAGACATCAAAAGCACACAATACAACCAAAATGGAAACCCTTGGGCATGCTTGAATATGCTTACACATAAGTAAAACCAAAGTGATAAACATACTGGAGTCCTGAAATTAAAAAAATAAAAATAAAAAAACAAATACAAGATTGAAAACCTAATCATAATGGAAGTCCAAGAATTCACATTAATGATCATGAGTCTCGTTACCCTAACTTCCAAAGACTGAGTCAATGCAGAAGAGGCTCAACCACCAGTTTGACACGAGTGAGATTTGGTAACTATGGATAATTAATTGAAACAAAATTATATGTAAAACTCTACAATAAAGAAATTGTGAACTAGCATACAGATACTAATCATGAAAACCAACACCCAAGCAATTAATGGCGTATTGTAACAATAGACATCTGACCAGAATAGTGCTCACCATCTTTTCTTCCAAATGCATTTTTACACCCCTCGCATCTGCAGCTTGGAGAGCACCCAACACCCCCCTTCAAAGAACACACAGCATTACATATTCAGATCACAGACAATAGAGAAAGAAGTTAAATGAGCCCAGGCACCAACCTGAAAACATTCACAATATTTCTTTAGACAACTTGATTTCTTGCAATTACATCCCCTTTTATGTCTGGCTGAAGCAGGAGTCTTGTTGGTTTCTTCCTGAAAGAAGACAAAAGGGCCAATTCCATAAGGAACAGATAAATAATGTGGTAAAAATGCAGATTTCAGCCAAGACATTTACCCCCATGTCTTGAACAGGTTCAGAAGTTCGAATTACTTTTGGAGCAAATGCTAGCGGATTGCGTGATTCTATTTGTTTGCGAGTAGCCAGAACTGTTTCTTCATGAATAGGCTTGTTGAAACATCCTTGGCATGAACAAGGCTCGACACAATAGATTCCAGCAGCAAAGCATTCACAGTAACTGTAAAAGACATCAGCATAATATAAGTAGTAGGAAAAAGAAACAGCCCAAAAACTTTACAGCTCGTCTATGCAAGTCATGGAATTAGATCAAGCAACTAGGATAAAAAATAAAATTGATGAACTTTCAGTGTATGTTACATAGATACTTCATACAGGGATACTAGTATCCAACACTTGGATACACGGATACTCGATTACTTTGGCATATACTCCTATAACGGTATCTTGTAAATATCAAAGATGTACAAAACATGTATCCAAGTCTAAGAAGTTTAAAATATAATGCAAAAATGATAGGTTTGGAATTCCACTCAATTATAGATGCAATTATATCATTCTTCCGCTTTCTTCATAAAGAATTATAAATATTCTGTTATATTTTGTTAACTGTTGATTCATATAAGTTGAAAGTGTTTTACATTGCCTGAGTTACTGTTTTCTTAATCAGTATGACCTTCAAAATCCATGTCAAAGATAAATCATTTATTCATGCATAAATGATGTCACTATTTCCATATCCACACCATGGATTTTCTGGATTGTCATGTGTGTACCCTTATCATGTTGTATTAATATCTTGTATCCATTCCAGTGCAACATTGCTATCAACCATGTTGGGATCAATAAATAATAATGTTGTATAGCTTCCATTAAAACATGCTAAGGACCTGAAACAGATACCCAATGAAAAGTAGGCATCCGGGTTGATGATCCAAGCAAGAGAGACTCAAGCCATAATCCTAGTGTGGCTCCATGTGTGTGCACATGCATGTGTAAATCTATGTAGCATGGGTACTTTTATCATGAAGTCGCTTTTGTCGGACACTCCGACACCCATATCGGACAACATTTCTCAAACAGTTTTCGAACTTATCGTCAATCATATACACAACGTTTAATTTAGGACACTTGTTGGGAACTTCTTGAACACACAGTGTATATTTCTCTTCAATTTTTTGTTGACATTACATATTTGAGATATATATCTATTTTTCCTTATGTATCAAAGACTATACTTTAGTTAGTGAAAACAAAAAAAAATCATCAAAATATTAACTTGTATAAAACTACGATAGGTTTAAATATTTTTAATATAAGAAGTTATATATATTGAACTGTGTATAAACCTGTGGATGCAAAGACATGACTATACATTTATATTTATGCACTATTATCATTAGTTATATGCACATTCTAGTGTCATGTCGTCATGTCCCCGTGTCTTACTTTTAAAGAAATTGTCGTCTCTTATGTTTGTGTTTGTGTCATACTTGTGTGCCCGTGTCCCGTGTACGTGTTTGTGTCATACCAGAGTTGATTCCAAGATAGAAATCAAGAGGAACTCTTATCATGGTACGATAGCGACATGCAGAGTGTGGCTAATAGAAAAGTTAACATTGCACTTGAGATGTGATTCTTCATGAGACTAAAATCTAAGATTTAAGCAAGGTAGATATAGTTGATTTTAAAAAGAAAAGGCAACCACCATTATAATCAGTTCTTATCATTAGTGACTCAAATGAATTGAGGAAGTTATTTTGTGCCAAAAGAAGCAAGGAACAACGTGGCACAGGGTGCTTCAGCTGAATAGATGTTTTCACTAGGCAAAGGACTTCCTTAAGAGAAAGGCTCCCAATTCATTTCTAAAGATCGAAAGAGGCGAAGGGGTTAGTTAAAATGAGCCTAAAGAATGATCCATCAACTTTGGACAGCTAAACTGGTTAAGCTCAATCTCTTTCTTAGCCACTGATGAATCTAATCTCCCTGAACCACACAACAGTAACTGCCACTGAGAATGCACATAGAAAACAGATGGTTTTCTCTTCTTTTTTTCCCTCCCCAAATTTCCTTAGAAGGCTAACTCTCTCCTTGATTGTTTCATTCCTTTGTACAAGTGCACACTAGGCACCAAGTCGCACTGAAAACGGCTTGTTTTTCACAGCAAATTGTTAATGTCTCATTCGTAACCAATGAAGCACGGACACGGTACCATGCTCATCGTGTTCGTGTCGGGCATGTATCAGACAGGATACATGCTTGACATGTGTCGGACACAGTTCAAACCGTGTCCAGCTTAAACTGCCCGATTGGGCTTGGACACAAACCCGGCATGGGTTGGCACGACTGGGACGCAGCGGGCATGGGCGGGCGAGCCAATAAAACCCGAGAACCCGACCCGACTACAATAAAACCCTAATAGATAGCAGATCGAGCCCCTCCCTCTCTCTCCCCTCTCTCCCCCTCCCCCCAATTCCGATCGTTGAGGCCCTCCCCCCTGAATTCCGATCGGCAAGGCCCTCTTTCTCCATCTCTCTCCCCCAAATTTTGATCAGTGAGGCCCTCTCTCTCTCATCTGCGAAGAGGAAGATCGCCTCTCTGGTGGTGGATCTGGTTGAGAACATGACAGTGAAACTCAGCATCGTCGTGGAGCTCGTGGTGGTGAATCTGGTGGAGATAGCAGTGGTGGAGATCGTCTGAGGTAATTACCCCTCTCTCCATCTCTCTCTCTGATGTCTATGTATCTCTCTTTCTCTCTCTGTACGCCCCTCTCCATCTCTCTCCCCCTCTTTGTGCCCCTCTCCATCTCTCTCCCCTCTCTCTGCTCTTTGTCTCTCTCTGCCCCCTCACTCTCTCTGCTCTCTGTCTCTCTTGCCCCATTTGCCTAGTGAGACAGAGAGAGGATCAGAGATACTAAGAGAGGGGAGAGCAGAGAATAGAGTGGGGGAGAGAGGATCAGAGAG
Source organism: Agave tequilana (assembly GCA_038442645.1). Classification (NCBI taxonomy): domain Eukaryota; kingdom Viridiplantae; phylum Streptophyta; class Magnoliopsida; order Asparagales; family Asparagaceae; genus Agave; species Agave tequilana. The sequence goes on from JAVJIF010022583.1 coordinate 85,558, forward strand.
ACTGAGAAAGAGAAGCAGAGCGAGACAGTGAGACAGAATTAGAAGATTAGAGAGACTGAGAGAGAGAAGCGGAGAGAGGAGAGAGGCAGTGGCACAGAAAGAAAGGATCAGAGAGAGAGACTGAGAGAGAGAAGCAGAGAGATTAGAATTGAATTTAATTAGATTGCATGATTTAATTAATTTAATTAGATTGCATGATTATGTGTAGAATTTTGAATATGACTGTGTAAGAATTGAGTTTAATTGATGTAAGATTTTGATAGTAATTGATGTATGATTGTATAGGAATTTAAGTTTAATTGATGTGTGAAATTAATACACAATGTAGAATTAATGATAGAACTTGAGTTAATTGTTGTGTGGTTAACTTATCTCAATAAATTGTTGAATGCTTTTCTTTGACGTAATATTGTTGTGTTGTTATAATTTTGTTTTGAACTTGTGATGTTAAGTTGTTAACATGGTTGATAACTTATGAACTTTTAATCTTCAGTTGTAATATTATTATAAACTTATGATATTTTATAGTTTGTGCACGTATTGATTGGTATTTTAATTTGTTGATCACTTGATTGAGATTTTATAAATTTATTTATATATAATAATACTAATAAAATATTCCTTGTCGTGTCCTTTATCCTTTTTTTTTGAATTTGTCGTGTCCGCTTCGTGTCCAACACCCGTGTATGTGTCCATGCTTCATAGCTCATAACTGTTCGTGCATCTTCTAGCATTTTCAATGTATTAGTTATATGTTTGGCTTCTGTATGATTTAAATAGGAAAGCATTGTTAAGCAACTGCAAACACACAGGTGAGAGACCTTTTAATATCCTCCTATTCAAATTCGTGTTTCGGAGATATCACATTATTCAACCAAGAATATGATTGTTATGTTGTAGTCATGAACTATAATACTTTTTTCCACTCCTAGAAACAAGGAAGATGCAGCTCTTTTTAAAGATTAGCACATATCTATCAAATCCATTCGTAGAAAAAAATTATGATGAAAGGACCTTACAGCTTTAAACATTTTGACTTTTTACAGTTACATCGCTTGCAAGCCTCACTTTCACCACCATTTTCTGACTTCCGCCTGCATATAGTTACCAACAAAGATGCTCACTTAATTTACATTTGGCTGAAGAGATTAAAATGAGAAATTGGATAACTTACTTTTTCTTCTTGGGACTGCTCTGGCTTAAGTTTTCGCCAACTCCAAATTCAGTTGCTTCAGAAGTGTCATCATGTGTGATTTCAAGGTCCCGAACTTCACTTCCAGTGGAACATTGTTCTTTCTCAACATCCAATGACTTATTCAGAGATTTATCTCCAGCTGTTATCGGAGGAAAAGGGCTAATAGAACATGGCATGCTGATGAACCGTTTGCCAAAAGCAAGACTTTCCTTAGTGACCATTATGTCACTTGGGGTGGTAGCTAGAGCGTTTAAATGCAAACCAATACTGGGCAATACACGTGATGAACTACTCCCTGGCTTCAACGAAATTGGTTTTTTATCATCTGAAGTGAATTTTCTGTTGGATGGCAATGAAATTGAGGTGTGGATGTTTGAGTTATTGTTTGAGTTCTTTGTAGAACCTCCAGCTAACTCAAAAGTCAGACAACGCCTTCTCATGCCGCGTTGTAGCTGAGACTCAACCTGCACAAGCACAAGGAGTTAAAGTATAAGGTTTTAAACTACTAAGTTTTATGTATACAGTGTCAAAGGCAGTTTGCATGTTAAACACTCAATCATCATGAGGAGCAAAAGGCTAATCTTTCGCAGATTTTAGGACATGTTTGATGTTTCTTTCAGGATGTTGATTATTCTTGCAGGATGCTGATTACTTTCAGGAAACCATTTTACCAAAAGTTTAAGTCGTTGGGTCGGCTAATAATGCACATCTAGCAAACAAACTTCCCCTAATGTGTAGCCCTTTAGGTAACGTTAAAACGCTGCAGTGCTAAACATGAACTTGCTTAGAAGGGTTGAACAGATGGGGTTATAACAAACATATTTTGGATTGGCAGCAATGAGGTCTGAATTCAAGATGTCTTGAAACCTGGTGCCCCAATACCATGTAAGATATCCACTTACCCAAAAGCTTAAGATGATGGGTTGTGGGCCAAAAATGCGTCTTAGCTGATCTTCAAAACTTATCACCGAGTAAACGGGAATATAATGGGGATGAGAACAAAAGAAAAATAGAAGTAGAATAACCACTTCACTAAAAAGTAACACTACAGATCCCTCAGACTTGATGAATAGCGGAAAATCATCTTCATCATATAAGCACTCTCCATCAAGATGGAGTCCTAAACAAGGCATCATAAAAAAAATTTAACAAAATTTTATGACCGAATGTCAACCTGACGTTAACCCTCTCATAATTATTGCCAGCTTCATCGGCAAGTAAATTATGGACAAGTGAGGGGCTTACCATAATCCTAAAAGACAAGTAGGCTTCCACTAAGTACTCCTGAACACTTGGGAAATGCCAAGAAGAAAAGGGGAAAAGATGATAAATTTTGCTATAGGAAAGTACTTTCAACTCCCAGAGAAACATAAAGTCGAGAGTTTAAAAAGAACACATTTACCCCGAAAATTCAATCTATCAAATTTTGAGTAACTAATATGCGTAGGCCACACAATTACCATAATATCAGGTTTTGCACAATGGCCATTAACATAGCATGTATTATGATACATAATGTACATTTTCTAGTACATTACCATGAAAGATTTCAGCAAGTCTCAGGAAAAAGGTGCAACAGTGTAGTAAATAATCCAGCATAGAAGCTAGGTAGTCATGGCTTCTAGTTACCTTGCCGTCTAAGGAGATGCAACCACCAGTTCCATTTCCAGTTTCCTGGTTTGTATCATTCAACACTCCTTGACTCTGAAAAGTTCCTGAGAGTATTTGTGGAGTGTAATCTGTTCCATCTTCCTCAATGACCTCTTCACTATTCCCTTCTGGAAGATATTGGGCGGCATTTTGAGGGCAAGGATCAATAACATCGACAGCCTTCGACGAACATATTAGCAAACTAGTATCATTATCCTCTTCCTGATTTTTGCAACTCTCCGAGTCAGCTGAGGAATCAAAAATCAAGAGATCATCAGCATCTTCAGAAATCAAATTCTCCCAGTCACACGTGGCTACATCTGCCTTATTTTCTGTGACCTGGTGTTCATTCAAGAGCTCGATCTCCGTAGCAGATAAAAGTTTCCTCTTTTCAACATCACCACGAACATCATGAGGTACTTTTGCCGGAGTCTGGCCATTTTCTAATTTAAGTTCTATTTTGACACCATAACAGGGTGATGTATTGTGGTTGGGACTACTGCAGTCATACTGAATGGGCAGAGACAAGTTACTAGGTTGAGTTGAACATTCTTCTGGAGGGTCAACAGTAGCTTCATTGAGGGAGCATACTATATTGCAGTTCTCTCGAGGAATGGCTGGATTGATACCACCTGATATTCCAGGACATAGGTTGCTTTCATCCAAATTGTCAGAAGAAATCTCAAGTTTTGATGAGTCTGAATAAGGATGCCTGAAGAAGAGAAATACAATATGGAACTTCAATCCAGTGAGACTATATTACAAATAATCTCTAGAAAATGGACCATGGTTTGATATTCACCTTACTAAAAATCTGGATTCCTTTTGTGCATTGATATGTGGTGAAGAAAAGACTGAGGAAATAGACGCAAAACTCAGCGAATGAAAAACTTGTGCCCCGTGTGCTGATTTAACAGGCTGGATAGGAGATAGATTGTTGATGAAGTTGAAGATTGGAGAATCCTGCATCAAATAATAAATGATTAGGTGCATTACATCAAAATCACTCTTATACTAGTCATCTGCCTAAAATATAGCAAGGGGCCCCCTTATTTCTGAGCACGGTGCAAGTGCGTGTGAAATAAAATTGAAAATTTATGCAAAATCTTCTACTTCAGTGCAATTTAATTTATAAAAGTGTGTATATTAGAAAAGTTGATGAAGTTGTTTATTAATTATTTAACCGACATGCCATCTGGAGTTGTGGATTATTGTGTGGATTAATGAGGACATGCTATTCGATTGAATTATATAAAAACATTTATCTGCTTTTGTGGCATGACCTTGACTAAAAGGTTCCCTCCAAGCTTTGGAGTTATATATAGTAGGTAGGAATATCCAAACTTATAACTAAAGAAGATGCTAGACATCAGCAAATGCCTTAGATTCATGCACTTTCTGACCATTAATCTGAAAGGACTTCCATGCAATTCAGGAACAACTAACTATATATCCAATGAGCGTGTTTTAGGTTGCCCAGACAACAATACTTGACAAGAACAGGACAGTTGATTGCCCGAGTGACGAGGTGTTGCTGCCATGATGTCTCTTGGTTCAGAGTGTCATGAAGCAAGCCTCAGAAATTTAATGACGAGGTGTTACTGCCATGATGTCTTGGTTCAGAGTGTCATGAAGCAAGCCTCAGAAATTTAAGACATGGAATAGTTTCACTTCTCTATTTGCCTGTCCATCCTAATGTGATGCAGCTGAAATGATAAATAACCTCCATCAATCTGCCCATCAATCTATCAGCAGTATCTTTGGACAATTAATTGGTTATTCCAATATGACCAAGATAGGATAATCATATAAACCCAGCAATATAGTCAGATCAAACTAATCCATGTAACTTTTAATGAAACTATCACAATAAACAGCAATAACACAATGAAAAAGTAAAAGACTGAGTTAGATCTAGAATCCAAAGAAGGAAAAAGTTTAGAAACAAATAACAAAACATAAGGTCCATCTAAGTTCCAAAAGAGTAAAGCGTGAAGAGTGTAAACAAATAATGATTTAATAATATGTGCGGCGAGGAACACAAAAACACATAATTGTTACTGAAAAAATTATAAATTTGCACAAACAATTAAACAAATGATTGGCACACAGCAGACAAATGCTATCACAAAATCCAAAATTTTAATATCCAATGGACAAACCCGAGCTTATATAAAAAAGGAGCCGTCTCAAATATTGGTAGGAAGAAATGAGCAGCGGAAAACAAAGGAGAAAAACTGAAAACATACTAATTGATATCTTCTAAAAGGAGAAACTGTGCACGAGTCTTTCCCTAGAAAAAAAATAAAGAAAGAAAGGAAGAAACTGTGCACAAGTCCCCAATGCATTTCATCTATGCAATAAATAGAATCACTGAAAAAACCTAAGCTTTCTGAAACTTTAGGTGAAAAATGTGTTATTTGCAGAGAGAAGCAGAAGCAGAAGCATCAGCAACCAAAATACATACAACAAATAAAATCATGCATAAATTTTAAGACGGGTGAAAGTTCAGTTGGTAAATGAGCCCTTTGCATTAGACAAAGGAAATCTCACCTCCTCTTGCGCTAAAATTCCAGAAAATTAAAGATTTTAGGAAAGGTTGCTAATATGCCTTAATATTCACCACTTTCTGGTGGACATAATATCAAATCTATGTCCGAAGTTCGTTTGGACGTAGGGAATAGCAGAAAACCAAATAACAATAACAACAAATTCTACGCAAATTCATACTGCCAGAATCCTAAACAGCTTGACAAAAATCAGAACATAAAGTCATCATTAGTCATGTGATGAGAATAAATCTCATGACCGAATGTGAAACATTTAAGACCCAAATATTTTTCTGCCTCCTCAAAAGAAAGGGCAAGAACCATCTGGACCTGTGAGACATAAGTCTTCTGAAGAAAATAATGCATGAAGTAATTCCCTTAAAAATTGAAGACTTATAAATGTACCAAATTGTGCTTCCGATAAAATAGCACTATCCTCATGACCGTTTATAGCTCAAAAATAGACGATCAAAAACCCTAAACCCTAGGAGAGACACTTTCAAAAGAAACTTACAAAAAATGCACCTCCGGAATAAAAATCAGAGCTAAAAATAAAAATCCACCCCCGGAAAATTTCAGTCAGAGCTAAAAATAAAAATCCACCCCCGGAATGTATCAAGTCCCGAATTCAGGCCCTAGAAACCCTAATCCTGCCCCAAAATCCTCAACTTTCCTAATAAACACTGCAAATAAACTCATAAAAGGAATAAAAACCTAAAATCGAATTGATTGAAAGCTCAAAACAGATCAATTAACCGCAGAAACCAACCAAAGCTTCTCAAATCGCATCAAATCCTCCGGCAGATCAATTGACCGGCCGAGGCATCTCATACAGAATCAAAAACCCGATCCGCACAAATCAAAGCCCGGTCTCGAATCAAAACCCCACAAACCACAGTACTCAACCAAAATCTTGAGAAAAATCGACAAAAAAACATACGGCAATAGAAAATGGTGTCAGACCTCGAACTTGGAGAGCGGCGTCCCTCCGATCTTGCTCCTTTCCGGCGTGTCCATCTCATGGGAACGCCTTAGAGCTCGCAGAGCTCTCCCACATCCTCTTTCTCTCCCATCTCTCTCTCTCTCTCTCTCTCTCTCTCTCTCCTCGCTTCGATCTCTTTTTCTAGATTTCAAGATGCGCGAAGGGCGGGAACTGGATATTTCTCGTGACAATCACCTGACCCCACCGCTGTCTTCCTATTCCCACCACGTTGAAAAGTAAAGAAGAGACTCCACCCGCTACGCTCCGAAAGCAGGTAAAAGTCTTTTATTTAATCTTCCAGCGCCCTTGGGAATCGGATCCCGTCACCGCCGCTCGAGAACCGACGACAGTTAAGGTACGCTCACCGCCTCGTCTTTCTTTATTGCTTTCCTTTTTCCCGTTCGCGGTGACACAACTTGGAGTTTTCACGGTGGGTTAAGGGGTTTTATTATGCCGTAATTAATGGTGGGTTCCATTGTTTCTTTCCCGCATTAACTGAGGTTAAAGAGGGAAAACAGAGATGTTAGCCAAAACGGCAACGTTGACTCTCCGTTTCTATTGTAAACCCGTTCGAGGACTTAGGTGGGGCCCACTGACAGCGGGGTGTCTGTGACATGGCGATTTGTTGACAGCGCATCTGAGTGCACCAAGCATCTGTTAATGATGTGATAATATTTAGTAACATGATGTGGCAAAATCAATCATTTGTGATGGTAATTGATAGCAGCAATTATTTTGCCAGTGGCCCAATGGGTGTGGTATGTTCTTGAACAGCCGTACCAAAGAGTTCATTACTTGCCAATTGTCAGTGATTCGCGTGCATGTATAAATTGTACTTGATTCGACTAATATTGATTTGGGTATAATTTATAGCTTGAACCAAATTTCATACAGTAATAATGGAATGTGGCCAGCAGAAACGTAAAATGCTTCCACAGTGACTTTTGGTTACAGAGTGGTACAGTTAACAACAACAACTAAGCCATTTGTCTCAAGTATTTGGGGTAGGCTACATGAACCAAACGAGAATTACGTGAGATCAGGCGCATAGATCAGCTTTCTTCACTCGTTCCTATCGAGCAATATGCTTTCACTATGACCTTTAACTTCTATATCTTGTCGTATTACCTCCATTCATGTTTTCTTCGGTCTCTCCTGCGCTTTTTTAACTTGCCCTAATTTGATACGCTCTACTCGTCAGACTGTCGCGTCTGTTATTGCATAGTGCAGTTATAATATAAAAACTATTTGTTATAGGCAAAAAGTAGATTTTAGATGCCACTTCTGATTAGAACCAGCGAATGTCTAAATCGACAATCTTAACCGCTCAGCATTCTATGAATGCTTGTGATTCAATTTTTTAGCGTTAAGGTCACACTCTCTGTTGAATTGCACTCGTAACTATCTTATACTCGAAATGAATGACAGTCGTACATGAAGTCATGGAACAGTTATTGTATCAAATAAAAATGTCCTTTAAATTTCATGCCTAGGATTATAGTTCCGCTTATACTAAACTATGATTTATTTTTCATAAAAGAAAAAGTGAATTTTAGTTTAGATCATATGTACTTCATTAATGTAAGCCTACAATTCCTTCTCAAAATAATATAAAAGTTAATTTAAATAACAGTACAACAAAGACTGATGTCCTCAAATAAAAATTCCAGTTTTCAAATTGAAATTTATGACAATGATATGAGATACATAAGGTAGTTAAAAATAAATTTTCAAATATTTCCGGTGTGATTTGGCTTGAGAATTTGTCAGCCACAAAATCAAAGTATTAAAATTTTCATTAATTTGGAAACCGTTTGATACACAAGTAAATCACATAAAAAAACTGAATTTTTTCTTATCATAGTTTATATACAACAAATCACATTCAACAAAAGAAATCTATTTGGAAAGTGAATTCTTAAATCGGAGGTGAGATTGTCTACATCTGAGATATTTTCAAAAAGAGATATCACTATGCTCCACTAGGGCGTGTTTGGATTCATGACAGTGGGAGAAAAATAGGAAGTGAGAAAACTCATTTCTCACTTTCCTTATTTGTTTTGAACCAAAAATGAGAAATGGGAAAACTCCTTTTTCTTTTTCCTTTTTCATTTTCCATTTTCCCTCTTCTTTTTTACCCCTCTTTTACACTTTATTTTTCCACTTTCAGGATGTTACAGTTAATTTTGTGGTCCTGTAAATCTTACTTGTGATAAGTTACAATTACAGTTCTAAAATGTCAGTTCATAAATAATATTAAATTTAATATTATTTTGTGATCATCATTTTCACTTCTACTTTCACATTACTAACCAAATACTAGAAAACACAATATACTTTTCCACTTACACTTCCACATTATGACCTAACGCTGGAAAACTTATTTCTACAAATCCCAATTTCTCACTATACACTTCCACATTTCTCATTCTCACTTCCCATTTTCCTCCCACTTCTATGAATCCAAACACGCAGTATTCATAAAGACTCCTTCATGATATATAAAAGTTACACGCGAAGACGACCGATAGTTATGTGAGCTATTTTTGCGCTTTGCGCCTACGCGGCGGGTCTCTTTTCCTTTCTTTTTTTTTCATGGCGGCACTAGTACATATTTGTGATTTCACGTCGCCTTTTTCACATCGATTGGCCTACAACCCACGTGAATAAACAGGCGGTGACAATTTTTAAAAATAAAATAATTATACGATTGGGTCAAATATTTTTCGAAAAAAATAAAAGATTTCATGTCGGTTTTTGATAGAACCGACGTGGAATATTACTCTTTAACGTCGGTTTAAAACTTGAAGATTTTTAAAAAGATTCCACATCGGTTCTATATAGAACCGGTGTTCTATATAGAACCGGTGTGGAATCTAAATAATGAATAATGATTCCACCAAGAACCGACGTGGAATCCTTTTACTTTTTGTAAATAAAAAACTTAACACGTCGGTTTTGACACTTTTTCCACTTTCCTCGAATATTTTAAATCCCTCTCACAATCCCCATTGGTTTCAAACTGTAACACCCCACTCTCAGAATACGTGCACAGTTACGTATCCTGATTTTTGAGCATATTTTCTTCTATTATTATTATATTTTATTTTCTACTATCCTTACTCATGTAGTAGTACTGTATGATTTGACCTGTTTGGTATTCAGATTTGACTGATTTTAGTTTTCTAATATTCTAGATTTTTCATGATTTTCTGGAATTTTTCGGAATTAAAATGTAAATCTTCAAAACCGGTGTCGGCCAGTATCACTGGTTGATTCCAAGAATTTTAATTTACAATTGGAATCAAATTTCTGGATTCCGCTTTTACATTTTATCTTAGAATTATGTTTTCATCCTTCGGGCATTTTCTGGGAATTTTCAGACTTTATCAAAAATTCTGCCTACCGGTGTAGACACCGCGCCCAGTACATTCTAAGATTTTTATTTTGAAAATGAGATAGAATTTCTGAAAACCGATTTCATTAAAGTCATTTTATAATATTTATGATTTTTGTGAATTTTTGGATAGCATTCTGAGATACTTCAATTTTTAGTCATTTCTGGAGTTTTCGGTATTTTCCCAGATACCGAGAACTTATCCAAGTTTTTCACTTCTCTATCTTTCCATATTTTTCTCTCTCTTCCTCAAACACGATCTTAGCCAGCCAGGTTCATCATTTAATGCAGCCACCCTCTCCATGCTGCATTAAATGCGTATGGGCTAATTCAACTCAAGTCAAATCCCCCATGCTTTGTCCTTTTCCTTTGAAACGCAGCTTCCTTGCGTTTTTCTCTGGACGCAGCCTTGGAGCTCTCGCGTTTGGCTCCATTTTGGCCTAAACGCAGCCTTGGACCTTGCAAACGCCACACTCTTTGGAGGGAAGTGATGATGGCTTATTATTATATTATTTTTCCCCCTTTATATATATGCACTCCCATCTTCTCTCTCTTTCATTTTCCTTCATCTTCTTTGTTCCAGCAAGCTCCAACAGCCACCACAACCCCCCAAGCTCCTTGGCCGGCCATCACCACCACCCACCAAAGCCATTCTCTCCACCACAAATCCTTCTACTTCATTCTCCTCCATCTCCTCCTCCATTTCCAATCACAAACACACCTTCTTCAACCTCCTTTCACCAAGAGACTTCAAAGAACCCATCTTCACCAAAAAGACTTCACCACCATTTCCACCACCACCTGCACCACCGTAACCTCCACCGAGCATACCATCTTCACCCCCTCGTCAACCTCTTTCCGGCGGACTATAGTTTCGTCCCCCGCAACAACGTTTGCAAGATCCCGTTTTTTGCATGGTGAACTAGACTTGCACCTCCATCTTCTCCAAGCAACCACAACCCCTCTCCATCAACTTGTGAGGACCAGTACCCTCCTTTGGATTGGGACTGAGTTTCTCTGCGTCGGACGCACCTTAGGCGAGTAATTCTACTCGCCAAGACTTGGATATTATTTCATATTTGTTTAAAACGCACCACTTTCCTTTCTTGAAACGCACCACTTTCCTTTTCTGAAACGCACCACTTTCCTTTCTTGAAACGCACCACTTTCCTTTTCTGAAACGCCCCACTTTCCTTTCCTGAAACGCACCACTTTCCTTTCTTGAAACGCACCACTTTCCTTTTCTGAAACGCACCACTTTCCTTTCCTGAAACGCACCACTTTCCTTTCTTGAAACGCACCACTTTCCTTTCCTGAAAACGCACCACTTTCCTTTTCTGAAACGCACCACTTTCCTTTCCTGAAACGCACCACTTTCCTTTCTTGAAACGCGCCACTTTCCTTTTCTGAAACGCAACACTTTCCTTTTCTGAAACGCACCACTTTCCTTTTCTGAAACGCACCACTTTCCTTTCCTGAAACGCACCACTTTCCTTTCTTGAAACGCACCACTTTCCTTTTCTGAAACGCACCACTTTCCTTTTCTGAAACGCACCACTTTCCTTTTCTGAAACGCACCACTTTCCTTTCTTGAAACGCACCACTTTCCTTTCCTGAAAACGCACCACTTTCCTTTTCTGAAACGCACCACTTTCCTTTCCTTAGTCGACTAATTTCTCTCCCTAGTCGACAAATCTTGATTTATTGTTATGGTTAATTACTTCTTTGATTATGAACATTATCTTTGGGTCATTTATTATATATCGCTATTTGCAAGACTTGTCACTTGATGAATATCACCTCTTATCATGCTATCTATTAACATAAGGCATGATCCACCTGACTCCTATAATTATCATTGTAACGGGAATGATAACCGGACTTCATGATTTACAAACTTGATTACATGATAGTACGAACCAGTACTCCTGATATACCTGTATTCCTGACGTGTTCCCGCTCATTCCCGAAATTTGATAATTATCTAATATTCATAAAATGAGACAACTTGCATCGGGTCGGGGGAAATATGCGGCTATCAATATGTGTTCGTGTTTACAGTGGTATTAGGTATGTTGTGCAACTAAATTTCCGGTCTGACCTGTGGGCCTCCAGGCGACCGAGGGGAGTGCTGGCTCCCTTATTCCTGGTACCATCATGATAAGGGCATACAATAAGTCCCTCCTGTTAGCCTTGCGGCAGGTTCCGTCCACCAAGCAACGGAACATCCTGGGCCGTGGTCCCGGGTATGCACGGGACCCACTGTAAACATAGTTCATTGATACCCCCGCTAGTTTCCAATAACAACCTGCTTTACTGGGATATGGATCTATGTGTGCTGGGACGCTAGTCCACATAGCTAGATATCAGGGTAAGGTAAGTAATAATAATAATAATAACAATAATAAGACGCTAATTGTGGGTGTTGTATACGCTTGGATTACGGTAACATGAGATAAAGGTATATAGAAGAGGGTTTCCTTGTTTGGATTATTCCCTCGAGGTACTAGTCTCATGAGGCCGTAGCTTAAGCTTATATAATGCCCTTTCATTTTTAACATGTTGCGCTTCTTTTACTTGCTGGCTGATTACTCATGATATTGCACCACCTCTCATGCTCTTTCCTCTTATGCCACTCGGCTGTTACCTGATCACTTGTTTGGGAGGTCCTGACTCCCTTGAATTTGTATGTTCAGGTTCCGAACCTTGGATCGAGGTGGAGCCTTCTGTGGAGGACCAGGCTTTCCTTTCCGAGCAGGCTGATTAGTCTCGGTTGCTGTCATCCCAGACTTTCCTTTTGGCTCGCGGGACCTTTCTTCAGCTCGTGAGCATCTTTGTAATTATCTTGTAAATCGTACTTTTGAGTTTGGCTGTGATATATGATGCATGCGATATGTAATATATGTCACATTCTGTGATAACCTTGTACTTCTTATGTTGGCATATGAAAGGACGCTACGCTTTGTCGTACTCTGATTCTTGTTTGTACTGATGCTTAGCGTATATACGTAAGGGTATTTATGACCTGCGTATGTACGTCGCAGTGACGTCCCCGTACCCGCAGGACCGGGGCGTTACAGGTTGGTATCAGAGCCTAGGCTCTCACACCTATAGTACAATCAAGCAGCAAATTAATGGAATTTGCCATTGCCAACTACAGTGTACAAGGTTATCTTGTCCTTCTTGATTCCTTTCCTTGTGTCCTAAAATCCTTTCATCTTTCCAATTTCCAGTCTCCTTTTTACCAACATAAGTATGGATAGAAGGGCGAGTCGTAACAATGCCGGGCAAGCATCCAATGGACCCACGGGGAGAATGTTGAAATACTGAGGTTATCCAGACTATGATGGAAAATCAGCAACAGCAGACGGAACTCCTTCGGCAAGAGTTAGCAACTCCTAAGGAACAGAGGCCGGGGAATGTATCAGACTTTAGGCGATTGCAACCGGCGATATTCACCGGAGAAGAGAGACCACTAGAGGCTGAGCAATGGCTGATTGACACCACAGATCTGTTGAACGCAGCCCGGGTTCCAAAGGAAAATCAAGTGGAGGTCGCTAAGATTCAACTAAAGGATGTAGCCAGGACCTGGTGGCTAGCTGAGGAAGCAAGATTAGAGAAACCTGTCTCGTGGGATCAGTTTTCCCAAAGCTTCTATAGTAGATTTTTCCCTGCCACCGCTCAGAAAGAGATGGAAGAACAGTTCATCCGACTTCAGCAGTGGAACCGGTCTGTGGACGAATATGCCGCTGAGTTTTTGAGGCTGAGCCGCTTCGCTCCATATATGGTAGCTGATGAAGAGAAGCGAGCGAGTAGATTCCAACAGGGTTTGCGAATGGACATTCAGATCCTCTTGATGCCCCAGCAGCTGAAAACGTATTCCCAAGTCCTCACCATAGCTCGGGAAGTTGAGCGAGGACTGGAGAAAGGGAAGACTAACATGATGAGGAACCAGGCCATGAAGAGGCCATTCCCACAAGCAGGAAGAGGAGGTCCATACAGAGCAGCGAGAGTCCCAGCCATGAGACGGCCATTCCGACCAGCTCCCTTTCCAGTAACCCAACCATTCTTCTTTTGTAGTTATTGCCAGAAACCAGGTCACACCCGACAGAATTGCCGAAGGGCAAATGGGTTATGCCTGGCATGTGGTTCCCGTGACCATTCAGTAGAAGTCTGCCCCCACAAGAGAATGGAGATAGCCAACCAAGCACTGCCAGCGCTTCCAGGACCAGATGGACAGAGGAACCAGGGGCCAATGGTTAGGAGAGCCCTTCCCCCTCCCCCACAGCAAGTTATCCGCCCAGTCCAGAGGGGAGTTAGAGCTGCAGCAGGCCGTGGAAGAGGACGAGCTTACAACCTGACAGCGGAAGAGGCCGAAACTTCTGGAGAAGTGGTAACAGGTAAGATCAGGGTACACTCGAAGCCCGTTCTTGCCCTCTTTGATTCGGGTGCATCTCATTGTTACATATCTGATCGTTTTGTTGCCTTGCATTATATACCTGTTCGAACTTTAGACCACCAATGGGAGATTAGTACAGGGAATGGAGTAGTCGTATCTACTAAGGTTTGTATTGATTGCCCTGTAGAACTCTGTAACAGGACCTTGGCCATAGATATGCTCGTACTAGATACTAAAGGGTACGACATAATCTTAGGCATGACTTGGCTCAGTAAATACCATGCGGTCATTGATTGCCGAAGCAAGAAAGTTATTTTCAGAATACCGCTTCAGCCTGAGTTCCAATTTGAAGGAGAACGCAAACCTGCCAAAGGAAAAGCACAGATGACTGCTGGTGAGATCCAGAAGAAGAGAGTGCCAGTTTGGAATGAGTTTCCAGAAGTATTTAAGGAGATCTCAGGACTTCCACCTGATAGGGTAATTGAGTTCTCTATCGATACCCTTCCAGGTACAGTTCCGATATCCAAAGCTCCATACAGAATGGCACCCACTGAGTTGGAGATTCTAAAGAAACAGCTGCAAGAATACTTGGATAAGGGATTAATTAGACCAAGTGCTTCACCATGGGGAGCTCCAGTACTCTTGGCAAACAAAAAGGACGGTGGTAAACGGTTATGTATAGACTATAGAGAATTGAACAAAGTTACCATCAAGAATAAGTACCCTTTACCAAGAATTGATGATCTGTTTGATCAGCTTCATGGGGCCCGAGTATTTTCAAAGTTGGATTTGCAATCAGGATATCACCAGCTAAGGGTAAAGAAAGAAGATATTCCAAAGACAGCATTCAGGACTCGTTATGGCCATTATGAATTTCTAGTTATGCCTTTCGGAGTCACCAATGCCCCTGCAGTTTTCATGGATTTGATGAACAGAGTGTTCTCATCGTACTTGGATCAGTTTGTAGTAGTGTTTATAGATGACATCTTGATCTACTCGAAGAACGACAGAGAGCATGCAGACCACTTGAGGATAGTGTTACAGACTCTCCAACAGGAACAACTTCATGCTAAGCAAAGCAAATGTGATTTCTGGTTAAATAGTGTGGCCTTCCTTGGACATATAATTTCAGAAGAAGGAATTTCAGTAGACCCTAGTAAAATTCAGGCAGTAAAGGACTGGCCAATTCCAAGGACAGTAACAGAAATTAAGAGTTTTATTGGATTAGCCGGATATTACAGGCGCTTTGTCCAAGATTTTTCTAAGATTGCAGCCCCGTTAACAAAGCTCACCCGGAAAGGAGAAAAATATATATGGACCAAGGAATGTGCCGCAGCATTTGAGCAATTAAAGGAAAGACTCATTACAGCTCCAGTTTTGAAGACTCCCTCAGGAAGAGGAGGGATGGTTATATACAGTGACGCATCCGGGAAAGGCCTGGGATGTGTATTAATGCAGCATGGTCACGTCATAGCTTATGCATCCAGGCAACTGAAGCCACATGAGCGGAATTACCCAACTCATGACTTAGAATTGGCAGCAGTGATATTCGCATTGAAGATCTGGAGACATTATCTTCTGGGAGACAAGGTACTAATCTACACGGATCACAAAAGCCTAAAGTATGTCTTCACACAGAAAGAATTGAACATGAGACAGCGACGGTGGCTTGAACTAATGGCAGATTATGATATCGACCTACAATATCATCCAGGCAAAGTTAATACAGTACCAGATGCATTGAGCAGGAAGCCAGAAAATAAAATGCTAGTACAACTTACGCATCAGAAGGAGTTAATTCGGGACATCATGAAACTGGACCTGATGATAGTATAAGGAGTCGATAAGACAGGACAGTTGATGACCTTTCAGATCCAGTCAACCCTGATGGATGAGATTAAAGAAGCTCAAAGGGAAGACCCCAGATTACAGAAGTACAGAGCTCAATTAGAGGCTGGATTGAGAACGGATATCCGCATTCACTCGGACGATGCACTATATTTTGGTAACCGAATTTGTGTTCCCCAAGGAGAAGTTCGACAGAAAATTTTGGCAGAGGCACATAGTTCAGCTTATTCTATACATCCAGGAGGAACTAAAATGTATCAGGACTTGAAGCAGAAGTTTTGGTGGAATGCCATGAAGAGGGAGATAGCCCAGTATGTGGCCAAGTGCTTAGTTTGTCAGCAGATAAAGGCAGAACACCAGAGAACAGCTGGACTCCTACAACCGTTGCCAATACCAGAATGGAAATGGGAGCATATCACCATGGATTTTGTTACAGCTCTACCCCGAAGTCCAAAGGGTAATAATGCAGTATGGGTGATCGTTGACCGCCTCACAAAAGCAGCTCACTTTCTACCTTTCAGAGTAGGTCAGTCAACAGAAGTTCTGGCAGACAAGTACATAAGAGAAATTGTTCGTCTACATGGAGTTCCAGTTAGCATCGTGTCAGATAGGGACACAAGATTCCGATCACATTTCTGGGAAAGTCTCCAAGAAAGTTTAGGAACTCGTCTGGAATTCAGTACTTCATATCACCCCCAGACAGACGGACAATCGGAACGGACCATTCAAATTCTTGAAGACATGTTGCGAGCCTGCATGATAGAATTTAAAGGGTCATGGGAGGACCATATTCATTTGGTGGAGTTCTCTTATAATACAGCTATCAGGCTAGTATCAGAATGGCACCATTTGAGGCGTTGTATGGCAGAAAGTGCAGGTCGCCGATATGTGGGACGAAGTCGGCGAAAGGAGACTTATGGGACCAGATATACTAGTTCAGACAACGGATAAAGTCCGAATTATCAGAGATCACCTCCGGGCAGCACAGAGCCGACAAAAGAGTTGGGCAGACACAAGTAGGAGACCATTGGAATTCAGAACAGGTGACCATGTGTTTTTGAAGATATCACCCACCAAAGGGGTAATCCGTTTCGGTACACGTGGAAAGCTCAGTCCGAGGTACATCGGCCCATTCGAAATTTTGGATCGTGTGGGAGATGTGGCTTACCGATTGGCACTACCGCCATCTTTGGACGGAGTACACAACGTATTCCACGTATCACAGTTGAGGAGGTATGTCAAGGATGAGAGTCACATTCTGGATCACTCTGAATTGGAACTACAGCCTGATTTGTCTTACGAAGAGCAGCCAATGGCCATCCTGGACGAGAGTGTTAAGACTCTGAAGAATAAGGCCATACCATTGGTATTAGTTTCTTGGAATAGGCATGCACCGGGAGAGGCTACATGGGAACGAGAGGACGTTATTCGTGAGCGTTACCCCCATCTATTTACAACTTAGTTGGTAAAACCCTTCTTCCTATTCTCTCTACCGTCATCTTCCCCTTTCTGAAATTTCGAGGACGAAATTTTTGTAAGGTGGATAGATTGTAACACCCCACTCCCAGAATACGTGCACAGTTACGTATCCTGATTTTTGAGCATATTTTCTTCTATTATATTATATTTTATTTTCTACTATCCTTACTCATGTAGTAGTACTGTATGATTTGACCTGTTTGGTATTCAGATTTGACTGATTTTAGTTTTCTAATATTCTAGATTTTCATGATTTTCTGGAATTTTTCGGAATTAAAATGTAAATCTTCAAAACCGGTGTCGGCCAGTATCACTGGTTGATTCCAAGAATTTTAATTTACAATTGGAATCAAATTTCTGGATTCCGCTTTTACATTTTATCTTAGAATTATGTTTTCATCCTTCGGGCATTTTCTGGGAATTTTCAGACTTTATCAAAAATTCTGCCTACCGGTGTAGACACCGCGCCCAGTACATTCTAAGATTTTTATTTTGAAAATGAGATAGAATTTCTGAAAACCGATTTCATTAAAAGTCATTTTATAATATTTATGATTTTTGTGAATTTTTGGATAGCATTCTGAGATACTTCAATTTTTAGTCATTTCTGGAGTTTTCGGTATTTTCCCAGATACCGAGAACTTATCCAAGTTTTCCACTTCTCTATCTTTCCATATTTTTCTCTCTCTTCCTCAAACACGATCTTAGCCAGCCAGGTTCATCATTTAATGCAGCCACCCTCTCCATGCTGCATTAAATGCGTATGGGCTAATTCAACTCAAGTCAAATCCCCCATGCTTTGTCCTTTTCCTTTGAAACGCAGCTTCCTTGCGTTTTTCTCTGGACGCAGCCTTGGAGCTCTCGCGTTTGGCTCCATTTTGCCTAAACGCAGCCTTGGGACCTTGCAAACGCCACACTCTTTGGAGGGAAGTGATGATGGCTTATTATTATATTATTTTTCCCCCTTTATATATGCACTCCCATCTTCTCTCTCTTTCATTTTCCTTCATCTTCTTTGTTCCAGCAAGCTCCAACAGCCACCACAACCCCCCAAGCTCCTTGGCCGGCCATCACCACCACCCACCAAAGCCATTCTCTCCACCACAAATCCTTCTACTTCATTCTCCTCCATCTCCTCCTCCATTTCCAATCACAAACACCACCTTCTTCAACCTCCTTTCACCAAGAGACTTCAAAGAACCCATCTTCACCAAAAAGACTTCACCACCATTTCCACCACCACCTGCACCACCGTAGCCTCCACCGAGCATACCATCTTCACCCCCTCGTCAACCTCTTTCCGGCGGACTATAGTTTCGTCCCCCGCAACAACGTTTGCAAGATCCCGTTTTTGCATGGTGAACTAGACTTGCACCTCCATCTTCTCCAAGCAACCACAACCCCTCTCCATCAACTTGTGAGGACCAGTACCCTCCTTTGGATTGGGACTGAGTTTCTCTGCGTCGGACGCACCTTAGGCGAGTAATTCTACTCGCCAAGACTTGGATATTATTTCATATTTGTTTAAAACGCACCACTTTCCTTTCTTGAAACGCACCACTTTCCTTTTCTGAAACGCACCACTTTCCTTTCTTGAAACGCACCACTTTCCTTTTCTGAAACGCCCCACTTTCCTTTCCTGAAACGCACCACTTTCCTTTCTTGAAACGCACCACTTTCCTTTTCTGAAACGCACCACTTTCCTTTCCTGAAACGCACCACTTTCCTTTCTTGAAACGCACCACTTTCCTTTCCTGAAAACGCACCACTTTCTTTTCTGAAACGCACCACTTTCCTTTCCTGAAACGCACCACTTTCCTTTCTTGAACGCGCCACTTTCCTTTTCTGAAACGCAACACTTTCCTTTTCTGAAACGCACCACTTTCCTTTTCTGAAACGCACCACTTTCCTTTCCTGAAACGCACCATTTCCTTTCTTGAAACGCACCACTTTCCTTTTCTGAAACGCACCACTTTCCTTTTCTGAAACGCACCACTTTCCTTTTCTGAAACGCACCACTTTCCTTTCTTGAAACGCACCACTTTCCTTTCTTGAAACGCACCACTTTCCTTTCCTGAAAACGCACCACTTTCCTTTTCTGAAACGCACCACTTTCCTTTCCTTAGTCGACTAATTTCTCTCCCTAGTCGACAAATCTTGATTTATTGTTATGGTTAATTACTTCTTTGATTATGAACATTATCTTTGGGTCATTTATTATATATCGCTATTTGCAAGACTTGTCACTTGATGAATATCACCTCTTATCATGCTATCTATTAACATAAGGCATGATCCACCTGACTCCTATAATTATCATTGTAACGGGAATGATAACCGGACTTCATGATTTACAAACTTGATTACATGATAGTACGAACCAGTACTCCTGATATACCTGTATTCCTGACGTGTTCCCGCTCATTCCCGAAATTTGATAATTATCTAATATTCATAAAATGAGACAACTTGCATCGGGTCGGGGGAAATATGCGGCTATCAATATGTGTCGTGTTTACAGTGGTATTAGGTAATGTTGTGCAACTAAATTTTCCGGTCTGACCTGTGGGCCTCCAGGCGACCGAGGGGAGTGCTGGCTCCCTTATTCCTGGTACCATCATGATAAGGGCATACAATAAGTCCCTCCTGTTAGCCTTGCGGCAGGTTCCGTCCACCAAGCAACGGAACATCCTGGGCCGTGGTCCCGGGTATGCACGGGACCCACTGTAAATATAGTTCATTGATACCCCCGCTAGTTTCCAATAACACCTTGCTTTACTGGGATATGGATCTATGTGTGCTGGGACGCTAGTCCACATAGCTAGATATCAGGGTAAGGTAAGTAATAATATAATAATAATAACAATAATAAGACGCTAATTGTGGGTGTTGTATACGCTTGGATTACGGTAACATGAGATAAAGGTATATAGAAGAGGGTTTCCTTGTTTGGATTATTCCTCGAGGTACTAGTCTCATGAGGCCGTAGCTTAAGCTTATATAATGCCCTTTCATTTTTAACATGTTGCGCTTCTTTTACTTGCTGGCTGATTACTCATGATATTGCACCACCTCTCATGCTCTTTCCCTTATGCCACTCGGCTGTTACCTGATCACTTGTTTGGGAGGTCCTGACTCCCTTGAATTTGTATGTTCAGGTTCCGAACTTGGATCGAGGTGGAGCCTTCTGTGGAGGACCAGGCTTTCCTTTCCGAGCAGGCTGATTAGTCGGTTGCTGTCATCCCACTACTTCCTTTTGGCTCGCGGGACCTTTCTTCAGCTCGTGAGCATCTTTGTAATTATCTTGTAAATCGTACTTTTGAGTTTGGCTGTGATATATGATGCATGCGATATGTAAATATATGTCACATTCTGTGATAACCTTGTACTTCTTATGTTGGCATATGAAAGGACGCTACGCTTTGTCGTACTCTGATTCTTATTTGTACTGATGCTTAGCGTATATACGTAAGGGTATTTATGACCTGCGTATGTACGTCGCAGTGACGTCCCCGTACCCGCAGGACCGGGGCGTTACACAAACACTACCTCACTCCCCTCTTAAATTCTCACTTTTAAACCCTTTAGCCACCAGTGATCCAGAACCAGAGGTCTTCCCTAAGATATGCTTGCGCACTCCACCGCTAATGACGATGATGCACGTGTAGGGAAAGAGGAGATAAAATCTTGATGGCAGAGTTTTTAAACTCATCGGAAGAGATGGTGCAAAGATCTGAGTTCAAAAAGAGCGAGAATGCACCCATATACAGCCAGAACAGGGGAACGGTCGACCGCCGGTCGACCGACGTGCACGGCATGTGCACAGGAGAACTTTGGTCGACCGAACGGTCGACCGACTGGCATAACCCACTTTCTGTTGGGATCGGTCGACCGACCGGTCGACCGAAGGAAGGAGTCGGTCGACCGGCTCTATCGACCGACAGGCGAATCTGCTTCTATTGAAGGGATTTGGACTTCATTTCAAAAATGAATCAAATCTAATTGTGATTTCTTAAAACTCTGGATTCTCTGGCTAAAAACAAAGGGGTAGAGCCCATGAATTGTAACCAGTAATTGATTATTGAATCAATAAAATATCTCTCTCCCTTGCCCCCGAAGACGTAAACAAATTGCCGAACCTCGTTAAATATTGTATTGGCTTCTCCCTTGTTTATTGTTCTTGTCTTTTGGGTACCTCTGTGGTGCTTCTCTCTGTTGATTAGAGTTTTTCATTGGTTATTGCACCGCGCGCGCAACAAGTGGTATCATAGCATCCCAGGTTTTTCGTGGGATCCTGTGTCAATTCTAAGAGTATTGGTGGTTGTTTGGTGAAGATCGTGTCGATCTCGGAGCAGCTTGAAACTGTTTGTGGGATCGTGTGTCGATCTAAATCAGTGTTTGGATTGCTCAATGAATCAAATTTAGTGGAGTAGATCATTTTGAAAACTCTCTTAGGTTTTACTTTGAGGTAAAGAATCTATCTTTATCTAGTTTTTTGATCTAACTCCATTTATCCGCATTGCTTTCGAGGAACCTGTTGAGAAGATGGCTGGAGGTAGTATATTTACAGTGAAATCCATGAATTCACATCCACCGAAGATTGATCTGATGAAGTTTGATGGAAAGAACAACTTTGAGATGTGGAGATGTGAGGTGATGGACGGATTGACATCGTCAAATCTCAAAGACGGTTGGAGAAAAAGCCCGAGGCTACTTCTGAAGAAGATCGGGACAAGACGAATTGAACGGCATGTGGTTCGATAAGATCTTATTTGACACAAGACGTCAAATATTATGTGCTACTTGAAACATCTTCAGGATAGTTGTACGAGATCTTGGAGAAGAAATATCTAATGAAGAGCATCGAATCGCGTTTGCAATTAAATGAGAGACTTTATCGCTTCCAGATGAAGAGATGGCTCTCCATTGATGAACACATAAATAACTACACCAGGCTTCTTACAGACTTAGTTAGCGTGGATGTGAAGATCAAAGAAGAGGATAAAGCGATGATTCTATTGAAATTCTCTTACAAAAAGTATGAGTCCTCCACTCTGATTTTGATTAATGACAGATAAACACTTAACTACAATGACGTGTCGGCTGCTCTTGTAAACTATGAAGGAGGAAGGACAAACTGTCTTCTCCTGAAGATACATCATCAGAGGCGTTGGCGATAAGAGGCAGGAGTTCCAACGGAATGGCATAGGTAATAATGAGAGATCAAAGTCCAGGTTAGATTTCAAGATCTAACTAGTGCACCTTATGCAAAGAGTTAGGGCATTGGAAGATTGATTGTCCAAAAACCAAAGGTAAGAAGAAGGAGTCAAAACCAAGGCAAATCTCGCACAGGTGATCAGTACTCCGCCAGTACTTCACATGCAGGTGAATCGGACTCAGATTCATCGGTTATTTTCTTTTTCGTTACTACTCCTATTGTTAGTTGCTCAAGAGATTCTGAGTGGATCTTAGATGGTGGCGTTACCTATCATCTATGCCCAAAACAAGGATTGATTTTCTACCTTTGAGAAGCTAAATAGATGTTCTTGTGTCAAGGGTGATGATCGCCCATGTAATATGGCAGGAACAGGTACAGTCCAAATCAAGATGTTTGATAGGATGGTACGAGAATCGAAGGAAGTGAGGTATGTATCTCAACTTAAATGAATATTATCTCAGTTGGCACTTTAAAAACATTGAGTTTGATGTATTTATAAGAGATGGTGTTCTCAAGATGATCAAAGGCTCATGGTGTGTTTAAAAGGGCATCCGTCGAAATAATCTCTACTACTTGAAAGACAGTACAGTTACATGTCAAGTGGTGACTTCTACAGATTCAGATGATGATTCAACCAGGCTGTGACATATGAGGCTCAGACATACAGTTAAAAGGTCTTTGTAAACTCTTGCAAAGCAAGGTTTGTTGAAAGGTATCAGAACCTGCAAATTGGAGTTTTGTGGACATCACGTCATCGGAAAGAATACCAACGTGAAATTCGGCACTGTGACTCACTGCACCGAGGGAATTCTAGATTATGTTCACACCGATATGGGACCTACCGAGACGACATCTATTGGAGGTAACCACTACTTTGTGAATTTATAGATGATTATTCTAGGCGATTTGGGTATGTACCATGAAACACAAAGGGAAAGTTCATGAATTCATTGCAGTTTGAAGAACCATGTAGCCGATCATGTAGCCGATCAGGATACTAATAACGATGAGGATCAATGACAGACCATGGGTGATGTCCATGAATTCATTGCAGTTTGAAGAATCATAAGAATCCACGTGAGCCTAGTTGGCTCATTACAGATATGACTGTGGCTATGCTCTCCCAGTCATTGAAGAGACAATCCCGGCTATATATAAGGAAGCTGAAACCAGTTCAATATGTGAAGGATGTCGTGATAGAAGAAATGAATTCTCTTTGCAAGAATGACACTTGAAAACTGACATAGTTGCCTAAGGAAAACTAAACAATTGCTGTAAGTGGGTATGTGCAAAGAAACACGGATCTCTCGTGGATGATTGTATGCTATAAAGCCAGATTTTTAGCTAAAAGGCTACGCATAAGGAGAAGGTATTGTTTACAATGAGAAATTCTCATATGTTGTAAAGCACTCGTTAACTTGGATTTTGCTGACGCTGGTAGCACAATATGAGTTGAAAACTGGACCAGTCGATATGAAGACCGCCTTTCTCCATGGCGATCTTGACTAGGAGATCTATATGTCTCAGCCGATGGGGTTCAAAACTGCAGGAACGGAGAACATGATATGTAAGCTGAAAATATCACTGTATGGATAAAATAGTCTCCTAGGTAATGGTACAAGCGTCTCGACAGCTTCAGAAGTGGTAAAAGGTACACACGTAGCCATTATGACCCATGCGTGTATTACAATAAGCTAACCAGAGGAGAGTACATCTATTTAGTGTTGTATATAGATGATATGCTCATTGTTTCTAAAAGCAGACCCGTAATAGATAAATTGAAAAAAAGTCTTGTCTTTTGAGTTCGAGATGAAGGGTCTTGGTGAAGCGAATAAGGTGCAAGGTATGGAGATTGAGCGAGACCGAAGGAGTGGTAAGGTTAGCTTTACACAAAAGGAGTATCTGAAGAAGGTACTTCAGAGGTTCAACATCAATAGTGATACAAAATATGTAGGTACACCATTGGCTCCTCATTTCAAGTTAAAAACCACCATGTCTCCTACTACTGTTGAAGAACGTAAGTACATAACTCGCGTACCGCATGCTCGCGCAGGTGGTAACTTAGGGCCGTTTGTTTCGCGTAAAACTCCGTAATTCGTAAATGACTTACTACTCAGTTACAACTACGGCGTTTGTTTGGACCGTAATTCGTAAAAGACTTACGTAACTCAACTAACACTCACTTGCAACCCAGTTACCACTCACTTACAGCCCAGTTACAGTTAATTTTGTGGTCATACAAATTTGTAATATTTTTTATATTAATATTAACATTTTTAATATTCAACTTTTTTAATATTTATTTGCAGTATTAAAACTTTTAAAATCATCAAATAGTTAATTTTGTGGTCAACTTTTTCACTTACGACTTATACATTACGACAACCAAACACCGTAAAGTACAATACACTTTCTCACTTTACAATTTTATATTACCAACCAAACACCGTAAAAATACATACATGTAACTCATTTACAATTGTAAAGACTTTACCAATACAACTACAAATTACGGCCAGTTACGACAACCAAACAGACCCTAAAGTATGCAATGGTATGTACAAGGCCTGATTTATCACAAGCTATCTCGATGATTAACAGATACATGCATGATCCCACGAGGGGTCAATGGGAGGCAGTAAAGTGAGTTCTATGGTACATCAAGGGTACCATAGACGTTGGTTTAGTTTTTGAGCATGATTTTAAAGTTAAGCAGGAGTGTGTCAGATATGTTAATTCGATTATGTTGGAGACCTGGACAAATGCCGGTTTACAATGAGATATGTGTTCACATTGTCCCAAGCACCAGTGAGTTGGCGCTCTATTATACAGTTTACCGTTGCATTTCTACTACATAGACCGAGTACATGGCCATGACAGAGGCTATAAAAGAGACAACATGGCTTCAAGGGTTGCTCGATGACTTGAGGATTAATCAGGATCTGTTGAAGATCAACTGTGATAGCATGAGTGATATCTATTTGGTAAAGAACCAGGAGTATCACGCAAGAACGAAGCACATTGACGTCAGGTTCCACTTTGTTCGAGAAATTCTTGATGAAGGTGATAATGAGCTACAAAGGTTCACACAAAGGAAAATCCCGCTGATATTCTTATCAAGGTGATTTTGATAGTAAAATTTATGCATTGTAAAGAGTTGCTCCCTATCATTCTAGTTGCTTGAGCTTGGTGGAGCTCGTTTGGATGAACTATGGATGACTTGATCCCTTAAGTAAGGTACGTAGGCAGCCACATAGGTGCGAGCCCGTCCGAGTCGACATGTACTGTGTTGAGTTCGGCTCAGATTTGAGAAATATTCACCGAGGTGAAGAATTATAGGGATAGGGAGATAAAAGCTTGATGGTAGAGTTTTTAACTCATCGAAGAGATGAGATAAGGATCGAAGTTCAAAAGGAGCGAGAACGCACCCATGTGCAATCAGAACAGGGAACGGTCGACCGCTGGTCACCGACGTGCACGACATGTGCACAGGAGAAGTTCGGTCGACCGAACGATGGATCGACTAGTATAACCCACTTTCTGCTGGATCGGTCGACCGAAGGAAAAAGTCGGTCGACCGGCTCAGTCAACCGACAAGCTTATCTACTTCTCCTGTTGGGATTCTGACTTCATTGAAAAGGAGTCGAATCCAATTGTGATTTCCTAAAATTCTGGGAATCTCTGGCTATAAATAAAGGGGCAGAGTCCCATGGATTGTAATCTATAATTGATCGTTGAGTGAATAAAATCTCTCTCCCCTTGCCCTAAGGACGTAGGCAAATTGCCGAACCTCGTTAAATATTTTGTTTGGCTCTCCTTGTTTATTGTTCTTATCTTTTGGGTACTTCTCTGGTGCATCTCTCTCTGTTAATTGGGATTTCTCATTGGTTGTTATACCACGCGCGCAACAGCACGGACAGTAGGCTTGGTGGCGGGGCGATCTCATTGAAGTTCCGGCGGTGAAAGGCCACCCACTCTCTGGGAAATGCGGTGCACGTGATCGTGATGACGCTGCTACGACGAAGAGGGGTGCTTCTAGTGCCATCGCAAAACTCTGCTCCGAGCATAGCACTGCTTTTAAGCACCGCCCTCCCTTCCTCCTCCCCCGCCTCCAACTCCCTGTCGCTTCCGCCTCCATTGCCGATTACCTAACGACCTCCTCTTCCTCCTCGCCAACCCCAGCGTCCTTCTCCGCTGCCTCGAGATCCCAACCCTGCCCTCCATCGGCGCCGGCAACCTCCGTGTCATCCTCCACGTGGCCTTCACCAGTGATGACTGTGGCAATAAGAAGCTTGTCCTTCTTGATTTCCATTAGGACTTGCTGATAAGGTTTGTTTGCTTGAAACCATCTCTATTGTCTAGGGATATAGAAATGGCATGAAAATAAAGTGCATGTGTCTCTCAATTGCAGGTCAAATTGATCAAGAGCTTGGTGGCATTAGGAAGCTTCTCTAATCTATTGACCAATTTGTTCTTAAAATTTTTCAGGACTAAATCAAATCAAGAGCTCTCCGCTCGAAATCTCTGTGGGCTCTCTCAGTTTGATTTTGCAACGCGTGCCAATCTCGAACTGCTAGTGTTTACTCCCGCTCCAATCTCAGGACCTCAAGCTCGAGCGGGTTAGTGTGATGATTTTTTTTTTTTTGTTGATTTTTTTTTTCAATTTTTTGTTTTTGTGAATTGTTTGAACAGACGAGCTCTTGAATTGTTGTTGTTCTTATATGAAACGACGTGATATCTTTTATTAAGTCGTCATTTTAAATCTGACGTCTTAAGTCTCAATTTATGACGTCGCTTACAAAGACGTCGGCCGTCTTTTCGTTATAACATCCGTTTTAAACCGACACTATATATCTTTTCTGTACCGGTGCTTCTTTCTAGAACACGGCAGGGTACATTTTTCCCACCATGGAGCTTATAATCAAAGTTCATAATTTTTAAACAATAGTTATATGTTACTGAGGGGAGGAGTAATAAGTTCTAACCCTAAATAAATACATGCTGGAGATAAGATTTGGGGTTCTGATTAAATTGGACTGGAACAAGGAAAAGACCGAGCGAGCTTCCTGGTCCGAAATGGACAACACAATTTTGGCTCGGTTGCATGTCACCCGGTACAAGCAAGATGCCTGCGGAGTGCTGGCACTTGGTCTTGGACCATCCCAGCCTCCGGCACAAAATAACATCCCATTCCTCTCTAAATATCGCACGCTTCTCGCCCTTCAGCCTGCACATTCACTTCAGCCTGTTGTTTTTTGTTTTTTTTTTTTTTTTTTTTTTAACTCTGCCGACTCTCTCCAAGACACTTGGATTCTCATCGCTAAGCTCACCTGCGGTGAGCTTAAGGAAACTCAGACCTGAGCGTGGGGGGCTCACTGGGGCTTTATGATTGTGTCTTGTTCTTCGGGGAGCCCGCGCTGGGATTTTCGCAGACGGTGTGGTGAGAATTATGGCGACCGTGGCCATGCGCGCCTGAATCACGTGGGCCGCCGCGGGGCGGGGTGGGGGTGGGGGGGCGGTGGGGGCATGCTGAGGGTGGGTGGGCTTTTCATCTTGATAGGCTTCCGCGAAGTGGGCTCCACCATGTGGTTTGTGACTCATCACCATCCTAACTGGGGACATGATTGCAATTGCAATTGCGAAATCGAAGTCTTTTCCGTTTTTATCTTCAAGTTTGTCAATGGGAGTTTAATAAGAGTTAGCTGAGGACTTTTTGATTTGGGCCTCCTCCCGCCAAAAAACATTGCCTGTTTTGAGGGCTGATGGTTTGTTGACGGGGGTTGGGGTCAATGGGCCGGGTCGGATGGCTTTTGACACTGCAACTTGAGAATGAGGTTTTTAAGTGATTCGACCCGTTTGTTGAATTGCGGGCATGCTTCAATTTCATGGATAGTGTGATTTTCTATTGAGATCAAAAGGGATTTTTGACATTGTGTTACTTGTCATTTGGAGTGCTTCTCCCTGATTATAAGTGTGAGACTACCAAGATCTTGTGATGACTGTCACTACCTATAAACATCACAAGCAAGCGTCATTGTAAAGAGTTGTAAAGTTTTTATTTCTATTGTGAGCAAGAAGTTTGGGATTTAAATTTCAATTGCATCGGGTTACAATTTTTTTCCAAAAAATCTATAATCTTGCTTGTTTGTGTGTGTGCACGTGCGTGTGTGTAGGTTGGGGGAATCGGGTTTGTTCTTGTGAAGTTTCAGTGATTAGGCCGGTCTAAGTAGGCTTCAAGCTGACCCAATTGTTGGCCTAAGTGGATTAAACTGTGTTGCCATATAACCATTGCATGGAGACATGACAATATTTGGACCCAGCGGTAGCTGACTCGGTTTCAACAAGTTGTCTTTTGAGGTTTCAAGTATTTTTTTAGTGCTGTTTCAAGGGTGGATATTAGCACCCATCAAATTGATAAAGCACTCATATGATAGATGTACCCATCAATTGATAAAGATACCCCTTAATTTTTGTAAAATTTTCAAAAACACCTCTACTCCTCCTCCACTCTCCTTCTTCATCCTCCTTCTTGCATCGCCCTCATCTCCGGCCTTCGCCGATCAAAAATCCCCTCCTCCTCCTCGCCGTTAGATCTGGCAACAAGGAGAAGGTGGGGGTAGGGAAAGGAGGCCTACCCCTCCCCCTCCTCGCCCTTAACCTCCCTCCCTTCTCCTCGTGGCCAGATCGGGTGGCGAGGAGGAGGGGAGGGAAAGGGACAACGCCGGGGAGTGGGCTGGGGGGGGGGGGTTGGGGGGAGAGGGGGAGGACCGTCAGACCATCTGTAATACCCATACCTTGCAATACATGAATTAATTGTGAAAAATAATACTTATAAATGTATGTGTATTTTGTTTTAAGGAAAGTGTCATTTTTAAAGTTGAGATATTATTTTAATTAATTCTTTATTATTATCTTCATGATTTTTATTATTTCATTTTTCTTTCCTTTGTTTCGAGCCCAAGCCCATCTTATCACTTTCCTCCTTCTCTTATTTCTAACTGAGCCCAAGCCCAATAGCAGGCCAAATCCAATTCTTTCAAAAAATAAAATAAAATAAAATTACAACAAAACCTGCATGTGATAGTGTGTATAACAAGATTCGAACCCAGATCCACCCCCATATCATTTGAATGCACAGGCCACCGTGGCCCCTTTGGTTTTTGATATGAGAGGATATAGCCATCTTATTTAAATCTTGTTTCTTTATCCTTTAACTTTTCCAAATTTAAAGCAAACGAAACTTCTTCACTTGCAGATTCAAACCCATCCCACAACTAATCCTATCATGACCACCGGATCCTAATCCTATCCTAACTAATTAAATCCCATATCCTAACAACCCAAAATTCTCTCTACTCCAAATCCTTTTCTCCCTACACCTACAGATCTACATTTTCCCCATATGCTCCACAGCCAGTTGCAACATCTCCTTTGCTTGCCGCACCTGCTGCTCAGAACTTAGGTGATCTTTTTTTATCTCTGCTCTATTGTTTATTTAGTCATTTTTATTGGTTATGGCATTTTTGTTAATTAATTTCCCTAGCCGAAGCTTCCCTCCCTCACTCTTTACATTAATGTGTACTTTAATTTATTTGTGTTTGGTTTGGGAGTAAGATGAATGTAAGTTTATTAATTCAATGTGTGTTTATTTTCATGTGCGGCAATCCTACTCCGAGCTATTTTCGGGCTCTCCGCGGGATGCCGTTGATCGACGCCGGCGGAGCGCGAACGTACCCCACGCCCTTCACGCGGCGTGTTGCTCTTTTCAACGACATCCTCCGCGCGCGAGCTTCTCCAAGTTCTGTTTGCACCCTTTCCCCATTGGTCGAGCCTCCTTAATCCGTCGTCGGATGACCACGATCTCCCCGGAGCAATGCGCACTCTCCAGTGCATCACCGTGCCCCTCCACCATGCCCAAGCCGTGAGTGATTCTCCCTTTCTCTTTTCATTTTATGTACCTAGTGTAATTATATTTATTTTGTGTATATATATATAGGGTTCTATAAAATGTTTAAGGTAGCAATTATATGCATGCATGTATTTTGGGTATGTTGCATGACGTGCGTGAGTTGGGGTGAGCATCATTTCAAACTAATACTAGCTCCTGCATTTTCTTCACTAAGAAAGTACCAATTTGTGGGAATTGTATTAGTTTTGTGTTATACATTGGCACTCTTTTTAGATCCAATATTTGATTACACAAGTTAGTTATTTTGCAGTCACTAGAAGATGAAGAATGAATCTCACAAATTATAGATTTAGAAGAAGATCCCTTGAAACCCAGCCTTGCTGATAGAAGTTTTTGTTATCATAAGTTCAGTTAATAGTCTAAACTCACTGCTACATGTTTGTTTTATTTTACCTTTAGCATGAAATGAGTACCCTGAAACCTTCACTGAAATATGCTACGCACTTCAGTTAGTTTTTCTTTATGTGATCCTAGTGAAATACCTCGCATATGAAGCCATGGTTGGATATTGACATGAACCAGTTCCGGCCACTCTGGACGAAGTACGTGGATTATGATATGGGGCTCATATGACAGTGCAATTTTGGGCATGAAAGAGAAGTTTCAAGACAACAACATGATCTGATGAAAGAGGCAAAGAACGTCGGAATCGTTTGGTGAGGTCCGGACGTTGCGGGAGAACCCGACCCGGTCGTGCAGTGAAGACCGGACGTCGATTCAGTTCCGAAACTAAATCATTTCATGTGAGTGTTCCTTGTTTTCTTATTGAGTATTTTGATATTATTTTTATGTGAGTGCTTTTAACTGTTTCCTATAAACGTTATTATGTTTAAACAGTCTTCATGTTTAATTACTGTTCATGTGTTAATTATTGTTCATGTTCACACATTAAATACACAATGAATAAACGTAAAAAGATTATATTACTGATTCTAAATAAAATATTGTATATAATGATCTACTTAAGTGACTTCACTGATTGTACATGACATCTACCTGATAAACATACTGTTCATGTATTGAGAATTACTGGGAAAATATTGTCAGACCGTAACATATACATTGTTCTATTGTTCTACCGTTTATACGGTAATATTGTTTACATTGTTATTGTTACATTTTTTTTTGGATTTTTAATGTTACTGTCACCGTAGTCCCAGTATTCTCGATAATATTGACATGACTGATTTAACTGAATTGAATAATAATAATGTAAATTGAACAACTTACATTGGGATGGGGAAATTGATGGAGGAGACAGCGTCTGTATTTTGGGTGGACCTAGGATATAGGTTGCGCGGCCGAGATACGGTTCCACTGCAGGGTTCCGGGGGATGACTGACATCCCGTATTGTCCATATTGTCATTGTTATTGAAACATTGTTATTGTTATTGTTATTGACTACCTAGCGGTAGGACCTGGTTCAGCGCCAGGTGATTGGGCCGTGGTTCGGGTATGTACGGAACTCACCTAAAACATGGACAAAGTCTCTTCACTAATTTCAATAACTTAGGACCCTGATTTACACAATGTAGTAGGCGTAGTATGGGATGGTCTATTACAGGTGGCAATGGTGTTCGCTGACATAATAATGAAATAAACGTTAATGTATTGTGACTGACCGCAATCATCTAATGTACATTTATACATGTAATAGACATATAACTATAACCATGACTGGTTGTATTACAACTAGTGACATGCTAGGTTACACCATAACATTAGTGTTGTTTACAGTCATGTTAGTTACCTTGTTTACATACTGGGTGTTATTCAGTGTTTATCATGTTATTCAGTCTTTTTATATCTGCAGTTGATCTTACTATATATATATGCACATGGTTTCTTCTGCACGAGTGTTTCCTTTTACACACACACTCATTATGGTCGCGTTCTGACGACCCTGGATTTGCACGTCCAGATATGACGGTTGGTTTCCTTTGTATGTATGTTCGTTGAGGCCGTATGCTTCGCGAATAGCTGGAGCTTCTTCCTATTCTATTCTGGTACTCTTATCTTTTTAGCTTTCATATTATTTCCTGATTCTTGTCATATCAGCTCAGTTCTTATTTCAGTCACTATTCTAGCTTGATTCATATGATATCATGCGTGGTTGCTATATGTATTATTGCAGTGTTCTTTGATCATTATGCTTCCGATTTATAGCTTGTTCAGGTTACAATTTAGGCTTAGCGTATATATGGGGTATTTCCCTCGCGTATATACGTCGCCATAACGACCGTATCTTTAGAATCGGGGCGTTACACCATCGCTTGCCGCGCTCGTCGTGAAAGGAGAAGGAAGAAGGATATGGTATTTAGACTCTCACTCAGTGTTAAATTTATCCCAAAAATCAATAATATTTCATAATTATTGAATGAGAATCTTATCAACTCGGGGGTGTTTAATATCCACGCCCGCTTGTCGAAACACCACACACAAAATCAAGGTGGGTTTTAAGGGAGTGTTGCAAATTTTTTTATCATTTTGCAAAGAGTTCCGTATTTCTATCTCGAAATTAGTGTGGGTACTCAATCAAGTACTAAGAAGGTACCTGTAGCATTAATCAAAATTTTTTTTTAATAAAGCGGACATTTCATAACTGACTTTTAGCATATCGGTTAGGTAATAAAAAATAGTTGTTTGTGGACTGCATGACGTGTAAATTTGATTCTTGTTCCAATAAGGGGTGGACCCACATGCACAGCAATGCGGGCAGACGCCCACATTGGAATTTTTAAAATATATGCAATAGTAATGTAAATTATGTTTTTTTGCGTGATCTTTTCCTTTTAGATTATTTTTATTATAGTAGAGATATTTTAGAGCTCTAACTTATATAGTAACTTATAAAAATATATTATTGAAGGTTATAAATTCAAGTGGT
>JAVJIF010022584.1:0-88355 GCA_038442645.1 Agave tequilana
GGCTCTCACAAGACGTGAGAGATTTGGTGGCCTTGGTAGTGGATGCAAATGGACTTGATGGACACATATTGGATGCATCACTATCAAGGAGATTTGGTGGGACAACCACCATTGTTGGAGCTTTGGAGTTAGTAACAATTTCTAAACTTCCATTTATTTATGTTCATGCTTGTTCATTCATGATATTTTTAGCATGTTCATGTTTTATGTCTTTATGTGTTTCATGTGGTAAATACTAGTTTAAATGTAATTTTTATCAAAACTTGTATTATACATGTACAAATAGTGAGAACAAATTGATTCATATATGTTTGCACTTCATGCTCATTGTACCCACTATATGTACATGTATAGGCTAGTTTTGATGATTCTCTCATTTACACTTGTTTTGCCTATTTTAATGTTTTACTTCATGTATATGCATTTTTATTCAAGTCTAATAAATATACATGTATATCCTTTTTGAGTCTCTTGCCTTCATGCAAATACATTTGATAGACTCTTTTATGTTTGGATGTATGTTATGTGAGGATTAGGATTGGATAAATCATACATATACCTAGAAGTGTGCTTTGTTTTAATGAAAAATAAATTTTCATGTTTGTTTGATAAAAATGATTTTTTAAAAAAAAATGATACTCACACTTTTTGAGCTTCAATGTCTATTTTCATGAAAATGCTAAACACATGACTTTTGAACACTCACACTTTATTTTTCATGACTTTGTTTCATGAACATATTTTTGAGCTTCATAGATCGAGTGTCAATTCTTGTATTTGGTATGATTCATGAAATACATATGCTTTGATTTCATGTTTTGAAGGATCTTTAACTAGTTTTTCAAAAATTATTTTAACTAGTTATTGTTCTTCATTTGGTAGTGATTTTCAATGCTAAAATATTTCAAATCTAATTTTTGAAAACCCTACCTTCAATGGGAGGATGGATGGGAGATCATGTTCATGTATGCTTTAAAATGAAAATTATTTAAAAACTTGAACCATGATTGGGTGGTAGTTATATGAGATATAACACTTGATCTTATTGTTATGTCAATTGGTATCATTGGATTCTCTCAATTGGTATCTAAATTGATAATTTTTGTATATACTCATATTTTGTTTTCTTATATATGTATGTATCAATTTCAATTGGTATACTCATTTCATACATATATATAATTTTTCATGTGCTTAACTTACAATTGGTTCACATTTTTAAAAGCACAAAGTTTATGATGAAAATAAAATTTTTGATCATTATGTTTACTATTGGTATCAATATGTTTCAACTTCATATTTGTTAATTTTCAATTGGTATCAATATGTTTTAAAATAATGATTATTTTCAATTTGGTATCTTAAATTTGTTTGTTTTACTAAAGCTC
Organism: Agave tequilana; assembly: GCA_038442645.1. Classification (NCBI taxonomy): domain Eukaryota; kingdom Viridiplantae; phylum Streptophyta; class Magnoliopsida; order Asparagales; family Asparagaceae; genus Agave; species Agave tequilana. Next base: position 1,389 of record JAVJIF010022584.1, read on the forward strand.
TAATACCTTTAAAAATTTTGTTTAGAAAAATTAAAAAAAAAAACATTTTTTGATTTATATTTCTTATATGCAAGGAGAGCTTAACATCTCTTCTACATATAGATTCATGTTGAGTGTATTGTATATTGAGGAGCTTGACAACTCTTCTTTATGTGGTACACGTGTGTAGGGGGAGCTTCACATCTCCTCTTATGCATTACATAATATGTGTTATGTGAATTGGGGCTTGTCATCCCTTCTTCATGTAATGCATATGTGTAGGGAAGCTAACTTAACGTCTTTCTCTTCATAAATGTATATCGCATATAATCCTTATTGATTGATTTACCCCTTATTGATCTCTTTGTTTATGACAAAAAGGGGAGAAAAATTTATTGTTGATTGTGTTTTTACCCCTTTGTTGATGATTGACAAAAGGGGAGAAAGATTTTGGATTTATATGCATGTTTTGTGAAAAAGATGTTTATGCATATATGTTTTGTTTTGCAAATAGGAAAAAAAAGAATTTGATTTGTTTTATGCTTGATTAGCATGTTTACTCCTACATTTGCATACATGTTTATGTGCCTCATTGTATATTTATTTTGTTTATTTGAGATGCATGAGTTAAGGGGAGCTTCTTTGAAGCTTTACTTTAATCCTTGCATATATAACTTCATGAGTTTTGTCATCATAAAAAAGGGGGAGATTGTTGGCCCAAAGGCCCATCACTCTAGTTTTGATGATGATTAACTCATGTAGTTATATTACTAATGATCTTGTGTTTAATTAGTGACAGATTTGTTATCAAGATCTTAGTAGGTGTGGAGCTTCAACAAAGGATTTAAGTCAAGTTTTGAAGCTAGCACCGTTGATTCACGAGCCTATGCATCAAGACCACATCAAGAGTCGAGCTCGTTGGATTGCATTTGGACCAAGTCAAGATGATGAGAAGACTTCAAGGGAAGACTTCAAGATCAAGACTTGTGTCTAGGTATAAGATTTTATTTAGTTAAAATGTAAAGGATAGAGTAGTTGGTGGATTGCTCAAGTACATATACACACACACTCTTGATAGTTTTGTTTTTACAAAAGATTTTCATTTTGGAAAACACATGTTTGGATTTTGTTTTCATGTTTACATATCTTTTAACCAAAATCAAGTTTAGAGCTTAATGTCAAAAACTTAGATATTTCATCTTATTTGTGTAATGGATCATATCCATACACACTATGCTTTAATGAGTTCAAAATATCTAGTTTTTATTTAAAGGAGTTTTGGAAAAACAAGATTTTAGGAAAATACATTTTCAATTGAGCCAATATTTTCATATTACAAAAATAGTCCAATCATTTATAACATGCCTTGATTTTGTGCAAGCATGTTTGTATATCAAAGTATATTGGTAAAACTATTTTTGTAGATTTTTAAGTAATTTATGGGATTTTTATGTGTGCCAAAAGACCAAGTTTTAAATCCCAGAAAAACTGTTTTCAGGCTTCAGATAGTCGACTTACTACCTTTGTAGTCGACTAACTCTGAAGTCGGTCGACCGGCTCGGTCGACCGACGTGCACAGCGTGCACGCCTTGACCTGGCAGATGGCCGGTCGACCGACCGAGTCGACCGGAACTGAGAGCAGTGCTCTCTGTTCTTTTGGGTCGATCGGGCGGTCGACCGGAGGCTCCAACGGTCTGATTTTTGACCGTTGGCGGTCGACCGTAGGTCTGACAGACCCCAACGCTAGTTTTTTGACATCCTATAAATTTGGGGGTTTGGTCATTTGTTTTCAACAAGATTTTAGGAGAGCTTTGAGCCAGTTTTTCCCATTCTTTTAAAAGAGTTTTCTCCACAAATTTGAGAGCTAATTCTTCCAATCAAAAGGGGAGTTTTTAAAAGTGTTAAAAGAGATTCTTTGAGTTTTTCCTCCACCATCTCTTTCCTAGTTTTCTCACACAAACACTTGAGCCATCCATTGTTTTTCATCTTATAGGAGTGTTGTAGTGAGAGGATTTTAGGTGATCAAGAGTTGTGATCACCAAAGTTCTATTTTGTTCTTTGAGAAGGCGGACGGTTGTGTTCGCATTGTTTCGGGTCCTCGTGTGGACTCGGTTGTTTCGGGTTCGGGTGCGAACTCTTATTTGAGGTGTGGCCTCGGCGAGCCGGTGGGCTTGCGGTGTGTACGGACTAGGGAGTCCGAGAGTTGTAGGTGTTGCGGCACCGGGTGATCCATTGGGATCGATCATAGTGGAAATCCTTCGTGCGTCGAAGGCGGGGATGTAGAGCAAGGGTGCTCGAACCTCAAAACAAATCCCTTGTGTTTGCGATTGCTCACTCTCTCTCTCTCTCTCTCTTTGTCTCTTTGTTTATATCTTGCACTCTCTTATTGTCTTTATCATTTACATGCTTGATATATTGTGTGCATTATTGATATACTTGCTTGGGTTTGTTTGCTAACACTTGTATTCAACCAAGAGAGTCAACGCGGCACCTCAACCCATTCAAGGGGAATCTAGAGGAGTTTGTCCAGAGCCCTTCACGGGGAATTCGGCAACACTCTTGTGTTATACGTGGTGTTTAGTGTAATAGTTTAGTTTAGGTCATAATTGTTTTTAGCTTCCGCATTATTTGGCATTAAGTGACCATTAGATTATCCATCACCTATTCACCCCCCTCTAGGTGAACCTTCAGGATGGTAGGAGGTTTTTATGCAGCTCATCCCATTCCACTGACATACCCATTGTAGTGGTCAAAATTGAACCCATCAAGATAGTGACGCGTGTCTAGGCAACGAGCACCCCCTTCAAGACTTTCATATCATTTAATCCATCCAGCAGTTTGCACCACTCCAGATCCTTCAAAAGTTCGTTCTTGGCCCAAAAGATAGATCATTTCAAAAGATTCCATCACTCGGACATCCTGAATCTCCCTTCATCTCAGAAATTCCAGAAACCGTCAATCCGAGCTCCAACAACATATCATCCCCAATCTCCACCATAGTTACGCAGCTCGGTCCTTTTCCACGTTCATAACATGTAATGCCCCTCAGCACGAGAAGTTATAGACAGTGGTTGAATTCTCGGCATGCAATCCCAATAAACTAGCATAATTGATCGATGCCCTTACAACGTGCATAACGTGCAGATCTCACCTACGATCATCTACCTCCAGTCCAACAGCTCAATGGAGGATAAATAGAACTCTCCCCCTAATGAAGAGGGAGGTCGAACCTTGGAAAAATTTGAACCTTGTACACTCCTTCTAAATTCCTGTAATTCTTTTAACCAGAAAATTTTAATGAGGTTCCTCCTCTCTCTTGTGTTTTTTTTTTTCCAGTTAAGGGCTTTCACATAAAATCCTTATGTTGTGTTGTGTTTTACTTACGCACATTTCACCCTCATTTTCTAACCTCGGTTGTGGTGAGGATCGACCATCCAATCGCTCGTGGCAGAAAATCACCACCGCAAACTGGTGGTTTCATTAAGAACTGAGTTCCTACACTCAAGATTTCTCCCCTAAAAACCCAAAACCTTTCTCGAAAAGCCTTTCCTACAATGCTGATGGCCCCAATCAAACTGCCACCTCGACAGTGCAACGTTTAAAGGCAAGGCCATCAACACCACTAGGGACACGATCCCACACCAGCCATCGATCAGCTGCATGCCACCAAATACACCGGCTCTTCCTCACCTCAGGAGGCAATCGCCAGAGCCCAACCACCGCATCAGCACGAAAATCAGCTCTTTCAGATGCTCGCTGACATGAAAGAGCAGATGAAGGAATAACAAACTCAGCCTAACCGTGATCTAGAGTAGGCGACTCTTGACCGCTAGAATGACATCCGAGAGTAGGAGGCATTAAGGAAACTCAACAACTAACTCCAGGCTTAAATCGCTACCCTCCAGAACAACCAGACATTGACACGGTCGGAAAGCGACCCTCAAGTCGGTGGATCCCCTGACCTCCGAGCCCTTGACGAGCTAATCCAAAGACGGATCGCGGAAGCCAAGTTACAAAAGCCACCTAACACTTTCAGTTGCCAAAATCTTTGAGCCCCCCTCATCGAAGAAATCCTAGAGTGTTAGTTCTCGAGGGAAGTTCTCGACTCTAACCTTCGACTACTACTCTGAAGTGAGTGACATCATCCAGCACATCAGGCATTTCCTAGACAAGATGATAGTCTATTTCCGTTAATGATCCACTCTTGTGCCTCACATTTTCCTCCAATCTTAAAAGTATGGCATCAGACTGGTTCAACTCTCTATCACCCTGCTCTCTCTGCTATTTCAAGGTGGTAGTCGAAGCATTCCTCACTCAGTATGCCTCTCATCGGGAGGCCAAGAAGAACAACCATCACCTCTTCTTTGTCGAGATGAGGTAGAGAGACAACCTCAAATCATACATCAGCTTCTTTCAAATCCAACTCATCAAGATCCCCAACTGTGATGAGGATGTCTCTGCACTCATGTTCATCAGCGAGCTGCAAGTTTGTTATCTCCTGTACAAACACCAGCTTAAGCACAATATTACCTGGATGAGCGAGGTCCTATCACGAGCTTAGCCTTACATCTAGCTGGAATAGGTAATGAAGATTTCCTTCACCATACCGCGAAATATGCTGACAACGAAGGAAAGTCGAAGTCTCCGCCCACGCCCACGCCCAAGATCAAAGCCGGGGGTAGGTGCTCCCAATCGTTTCACGAAATCTGCTCCAAACCTATAAGCCTAATCAAACAACCTATACAGAAAAATACAGAGTTTAGGAATAGTGTTAAGTTCTCAATGCTACCGTGTAGCCTAGAGCTAACGGGCTGTGATCCATGGGGGGGGGACAGTATGAAAGCAATTAAGTAAGTTCTTTCTTTTAATATACAAAAATCGGTTTAAAAGTCTTCTTTGTTTTTTAAAAGAAAAAGGAAATGAAACTATGTTAAGTTAGACAGATGTGGAAGATAGAAGATGATTTGAAATCGTTTTAAATTAAAAGAGTTATTAAGTTAAAAAGAGAAAGAGAACAAGAAAAAATAGAAGAGGAAAAATGTTGTTTTTTAGATGTGTAATTCTAAACTGATGAAATGAAAAAGAAAACAAAAAGAGTACTTACCTCTGTTGTTGAATCGTATTGAAGAATTACCTTGAAATAAAGTGAAGCAGTAGAAAAGAATAAATGAAAGTAGAGCTTCGGTTAGATTGAACGCAGTAAAAAAAAGTGAAAAATCCTTCATAGTGTTGAAGGCGGGAATGTAGAGCAAGTATGCTCGAACCTCAAAACAATTCTCTCATGTTTGTGATTGCTCATCTCTCTCTCACTTGTGTTTATATATCTTGCATGCTTATATTGTTTATCTTTTTATATGCTTGATATATTTGTACTTAACTGATATATGCTTGGGATTGTTTGCTCACACTTGTATTCAACCAAGAGAGCCATATTGGCACCTCAACTCTTAATCTAGAGGAATCTTGAGGAGATAGTTCAGAACCTTTCACCGGGAATTCGGCTACACTCTTATGTTATACTTCGTGTGTTTGCATAATAGTTTTAGTTTGCTTAATTAGTTTTAATTCCGCATTAGTTTTATATTTGATTAGCTTGTCACCTATTCACCCCCCTCTAGGTAACTTACAATTGGTATCAGAGCTTAGTGCTCTTAATTTGTGTCTAACAATCTTGAGTTAAAGATCCTCATACAGCTAATCACAATATTTGCATACACACACACACGCACATGAATTTCATGACACTTCTCATGTTTGACATTCTTAACCTCCAAACTTGAAAAGTTAAGATGTCCATGTATCTAAAAGCCCTAGTTATTCATGTTTATTTTGCCACTATTAAAGATTATTATTGTTTAAATGGTAAACATGTTGAGGCAAACATGTTGAGGCTAACACAAAAGCCATCCATGCTGTAAAATCTTCCCTAAATGATGAATATTTATCTAAGATTGCTAATCTTGATTCGGCTTTTGTGGTATGGAACACCATTATCTCCCTTGGTGAACAAAAACAGCACTACATGGGGGAGTGACTCGGATGATGGAAGTGCTACTTTCAATTTGTGCTACATGATCCAAGGGGATGACCCATTGAGAAAAATTCTGAATCCGAGCTTGATGAGGATGTTGACATGCCATATGATGAGCTTGCTTTATTTTGTCAATAACTTCTTAAAAAGTATAAATTGTTAAAAATGGAAAACAAAATTTTGAAAAATAAAAATGATTTGGTTTCAAAGGAAAAGGATTTGGTTTCAAAGGAAAAGGATTCATTTAAATTAAATTTGAAATTATTTCAAAAGAAAATGTAGTTTTGAAAAACCAAGTTATTTTAATTGAAAAAGAAAACGAGATTACTTTAAAGAAAAATAACTCTTTGAAAAAGAAATTATTTTTTAAAGAAAAAATATTTCTAAAAAAATTAATTTTGATTCTCATTCTTTCCATGTCTCTCATGCTAATAATATTGCACCTTCTTTTGATAAAAATGAGATTCATGTCTTGAAAAATAGAATTTATTGTTTGGGCTACACTTTAAGCTAATGTGCATTTAAATACAATAAATTAGAATTTATGTTTCACAAAAAATAAGTTTCACACTTTCTTGCACACCCTACACGGCATACACCACATACACATAATGCTCATATATCACAATCATATGTATGTTATGTTGGCCCAGAGGCCTTCCACTCTAGTTTTGATGATGATTAACTCATGTAGTTATAGTTTACTAATAATCTTGTGATATTTAGTTTCAGATATTTAATCAAGATATTAGTAGGTGATTAGCTTCAACAAAGGTGTTTTGGAGCTTTCACATGGTGATTCAAGAGCTCGAGCGTCAAGTTCATATCTAGCACTCGGTTGGAGTCAAGCTCAGGGAATCGCGTTTGGATCCAGTTGGCTTGGAGACAAGAAGGCTTCAGTTTGTTTAGTTAAGATTTAGTTTAGATCTATTGTGAAGATTAGATAGTGTGATATGCTCAAGTTTACAACACACACACGTTTCATGTTTTGGTTTTAGTTTTCGGTTTAAACCGATCTTGGTTTTCATGAATATAGAATCAAAACAAGTTTACATGGTTTAATGTATATTAGATTTGATCTATATGCATCTATGCTTCACATACTTAGAAAAACTTATTTTGATACATTATTCATGTGTTTGGAGTTTTGTATTTAGACAAAACCTATTTTTTGATTTAATGTCAAAACATAGATATAATACCTTTCATGTATATTGGATTCTATCCATATACTATATGCTTCAAAGTTGTTTAAATATCATGTTTTTGTATTTACATGTGTTTTGGAAAAATTGGATTTTCATTTCAAATATTCTATTTTTGGAAAATACAGAATTTGGTTTAAGACAAATTTTTTATGTCACAAAAATGGTTCAAAATGTTTGTAACATGATTTGATTTTTACTCAAACATGTTTGTATTTCAAAGACATAACTTGAACTGATTTTTGTGAAATTTATGTGATTTTATGAGATTTAATTGATAATAAAAATCCAAGTTTTTAAGACCCATTTTATTTGGACTGGCTGGCTGCCGGTCGACCGTACCAGTCGACCGTAGCAGTGGGCGGTCGACCGGGCCGGTCGACCGATGTGCACAGAGCGTGCACGCAGCCAAGCTGGGGAGGCCGGTCGACTGGGTCGGTCGACCCTCAGAGAGCTCTGCTCTCTAGAAAAGCCTCCCGTCGACCGGGTCGGTCGACCGGGCAGAGAGTCTGCTCTCTGTTTCCAGCTCGATCAACTGAGCGGTCGACTGGCCAGAGAGCAGTTGCTCTCTGGATCTGGCACGGTCGACCGGGCGGTCGACCGGAGGGCTCAACGGTCAAATTTTTTACCGTTGGCCGGTCGACCGGAAGGGCAAACTGGCCCTTTTCAGCTGCCAACGGGCAAATTTTCAAATGGGTTATAAATACCCCATTTGAGTTGGTTTTTCAACAACAATTTTTAGAGCAAAAATTTCTATCTTCCTAAGTGTTTTTAAAAGCAAGTTTTAAAAGAGTTTTAGAGCCAAAAGATCTGTCTTCATTTGTTTTAAAGAGTTGGAAAAATCAAAGAAAAAGAGAAGTCTTTGGGATTTATTTTTGGTCTTCATTTCAATCATATCTTAGAAGTCTTTTCAAGTATTTTTCTTTGTGTTTTTGATTTTCAAACTCTTTGTTTCTCACACTTGAGCTTATCTACTATCCTATCTATTAGGATCTTTGTTTTGTGGGAAAAGAAGTTGTTTGTGGTCTTTATGATCACCAAGTTGTAAACCTTCCATCTTTGTGATATCCCTCTAGTGAGAGGTGATTAAGTTGTTATCCCTCTAGTGTGAGGTGATAGTGGGAGTGGTATTTGGCTCCCTCTAGTGAGGGTGGAGACTGTGTTGGAATCCCTCAAGTGTGAGGTGATTGTTGTTTGAGTGGCTTCGTGTCTATCCCTCTAAGTGTAGAGGTGATTTGTTTGTACTTTGCCTCTAGTGAGAGGTTGTATTGATTGAGAGAGGAGTTGTATACTCCCGGTTGTATTTGCCCTAAATCCTCAGTTGAGGATCCCTGTGTGGGAAGTCCTGTGTGGACGAGTTAGTGGAAATCCTTCTGTGTGAAGGCCGGGACGTAGAGTTGTGTGCTCGAACCTCGAAACATATCTTGATGTTTGCATTTGATCCACTTTCTCTAACTCTCTCTCTTACATTGTGCATTGATTCATATTGTCATATCATATACATGCTTGGTTTGTTTGTGTGCCTCACTTGTGTTTAACCAAGAGAGCTTCATATAACACCTCAACTCTTATTCAGAGGAATTCAGAGGAGTTAGTCTAGAGCCCTTCACCGGGAATTCGGCTACACTCTTTGGTTACACTAAGTGTGTTGCATTAAGTTTTAATTTCCGTATTATTGTTCATAGATTAGCCGTACACCTATTCACCCCCCTCTAGGTGTACTTTCATGTTAGAGTGTACAAATATACACATTACGGCCACAAAGGCCATTTAGCAAAATTTTATTTTGATAGAATAAATCATATATATTTTGCAAATAAAAATATTTGGGTTCCTTATGATACTAACCCCCATGGACCCAAAAGAAATGGGTACCAAATCCCCACCTCTTGTATTTGATGTAGGTGTTGGCTCTCACAAAATGTGAAAGGGTTGGAGCCTTCGTAGTGGATGCACTTGGAACTTGATGGACATACCTATTTAGTGCATCGCTATCAAGAAAGTATGGTTTTGGAGAAATGAATTGGCTACCTTGATTTTGGTAACCATTCTTTCCTCTTTAAAATGTTTTAAATATCTTATATGTTAGTGTAGTAACCTAGACTCAATCATATGTGTCTCGTGCTTAATGTTGGGTTGTTTGGTTGTTAGCTATGCATGTATTTTTGAAAAACTTTCCATAGATTTACATGCCTATTCTTTATTCATGTTTTGTATGATTTAAATGTCTATATCATGTTGATATGCAAATTTTGTTAAAACTTGTGTTATACATGTACAATTTTTGAGTTACATGCTATACATGATCTATTTCTATTATGTACTCATTTTTTATTTGATTGTACATTGTATGTTCTAGTTTTGATGATTCATGCATAACTATATGATATATCATATTTATGAAAAAATATTTTCATATCAAATTTTTGTTTTTAGTTATATTGTTTATTTTCATGAATGTGCTATGTACATGATTCTTGTGCACACAAATCTCTTACGTTTACTCATATATTTATTTTTATGAGCATTTATGAGCTTTATAAACCTTGAGTGTCAATTTTTGTATTTCATGAGATATTTATAATTTAGGTTTCATGTTTTGAAGGATTTTTAACTAGTTTTTCAAAAATTATTTTCAACTAGTTATTAATTCTTAAATTAGTAGTGTTTTCAACTATGTTAATATTTTCAAATTTTATTTTTAAAAACTTCTACCCTTAAAAAGCGATTGGATGGACAATCATGCCTTATATACTCTTATTGAAAATCTATTTAAACATATGCATGAAAGGATGGTAGCTATGAGATATACATGATTATTGAAAATTTATTTTTGAATACTCATATTTATTTTCATATATATATATTTTAAATTTCAAGTGGTATTTTCATACATACATATATATGATTTGTTGTGCGAAGATTAAAAATGTTAATTCCTTATAGCGCAAATTATTTCACGATAAGCTTGATTTAGTTCTTAATGTCAATTATTTTTTAATTGGTATCATATACAAGCTTATGCACTATTTCAAAAAAAAGAAAAAAGTTCTTTAAAAACTTCAAATAATTTCATAATATTTATGTTTTCCTACAAAGTGGTATTCATGTTGATGTTTACTTATAAAATAATGTCTATGTTTACCTACAATTGGTATATCAACATCTGTTTTGCCACCTACTAGTGGTATATCAAAATTTGTTTTGTTGAAAAATTTATTTTCAAAAGGTTTTCAAAATTTGTTTGAAATATATTGCTTATATGCAAGGGGAGCTTAACATCTCCTCCATGTATAGATTCATGTTGAGTGAAATTTTACATATTGAGAAGTATGATCTCTCTTCTTTATATGATACATATGTGCAGGGGGAGTTTAACATCTCCACTTATACATTATATATTATGCTTATATGGGTTAGGGTTTAATCCTTCCTTCCCCATGTAATGCATGTATGCAATGTATGCAGGGGGAGCTAACTTAACGTCTCTCCTCTTCATGAATGTATATCACATATACATTTATATTGTTTGTTCATCTTCACTCCTTTGTTGATGAATTGACAAAAAAGAGGAGAAGAATTTAGAGAGTTTATATATGCATGTTTAATATTTGTTGTTTATACATATATATATATATATGTTTTGTTTATGAGCTTTCATTAAATATTTACTTGTTTTCGCTATGCATGAGTTAAGGGGAGCTTCTATGAAGCTTATCTTTAATCCATGCATATATAACTCCATGAGTTTTGTCATCATCAAAAAGGGAGAGATTGTTGGCCCAAAAGCCCTTCACTCTAGTTTTGATGATGATTAACTCATGTAGTTATCGTACTAATGATTTTGTGTTTAATAAGTTTCAGATTTTCTATCAAGATCTTAGTCGGTGTTTAGTATCAATAAAAGATTCGAAATCAAGTTTTGAAGCTAGCACATGTTGATTCAAGAGCTCGCGCTTCAAGATTGCATCAAGTACTCAAGAGGAGTCTAGCTCATGAATCACAGTTTTGGACCAAGTCAAGATGGAGAAGAAGAATTTCAAGAGAAAATTTTCAAGACTTGTGTCAAGTGTTTGTAAGTGTTAAGATTTTTTTTTTAGATAAAATGTAAAAGATAGATTAGCTATGGATTGCTCAAGCTCAATATATACACACAAAATTTATATGTTTTTATAAAATAGTTTTGATTTTAAAAAATACCGTTTTGGTTTTGATTTTCAAAGAAGATATTTTTATGTTTCATGAATAGAGCTCATCAAAACAAGTTTACTTGTTTTATATGTGTTTTAGATTTCATCCATACACATTGGTGGTTCAAATATTAGAATAACTTATTTGATCTTTCTATATCATATGTTTAAGTTTTGTATTTATCAAAATTTTGTTTAGAGCTTAATGTCAAAAACATAAATATTTCATTTTATATGTGTATTTATTCATATTCATACACACTATGCTTCAAATGAGTTTTAATATCATGTTTTTATATTTGAACAAGTATTGGCGTAATAGGTTTTTCATTTTAAAGTTTGATTTATGAAAAATACGGTTTCCGGTTTAAGGCAGAATTTCTATATCGCAAAAATAGTTCAACTTATTTGTAATATGTGTTAATTTTGGATCACACGTATTTTGATTTCAAAATATTTCAATGAACTAATTTTTGTGAATTTTATGTGATTTTATGAGATTTTATAGGATGTTAAAAGACCAAGTTTGAATCCCTAATTATTCCTGACCTGGCCTTCTGGCGGTCGACCGACCGGTTGACCGAAGCAGAAGTCGGTCGACCGATGTGCACAAGCCCTGGCTTGAGGGCCGATCGACCGGGCGGTTGACCGATCTAGAGAGTTTACTCTCTAGATCTGGCCCCAGTCGACCGAGCGGTCGACCAGCCAGAGAACTTTACTTTCTGGTTCTTGTCTCGATCGACAGACAGGTCAAAACCTGGGTGCGGTCGACCGACAACCCTAACCGTCATAAATATTACCGTTGGCTGGTCGACCGGCAGCTCTCTGGACTGGGGATTTGCCCCAACAGCTAGTTTTTGTAGCTCTATAAAAGGCGGGCTGTTTTGACTAGTTTTATATAAGATTTCGGAGAAGTTTTAGAGCCAATTTTTCCTATCTCTCTTAGGATTTTTTTTCACGTGTTTTTGGGCTAAAACTTTCATATCAAAAGGAGAGCTTTTAAAGAGTATTTTCAAAAGAGATTTCTTGAGTTTTCCTCCACAAATCTATCTTGTTTTCTCACACAAACTTGCACCATCCATTGCTATATCAATCCTCTATGGATCCTTATTATGAGAGCTGTTTTTGTGATCAAGAGAAGTGATCACAAGTTTTCATTCTTATATTGTGAGTAGTAGTAGAGGTTGTGGCCTCGGTGATAAGAGTTTTATGGTGATCAAGTGAAGTGATCACCAAGTGTTACAACTTGTGGTTGGAGGAGTTGTAATAGGTGCGACCTCGGCAAGCTAGTGGGCTTGCGTATGTTGTTCTTGCGGGAACAAGTGAGAGAATTGCGGGTCCAAGCGTTCTTGAGGGAGCTCGTTGTAGGTGTTGCTGCAGCGAGTGATCTTGCGGGATCAATTTTAATGAAAATTCTTCATAGTGTTGAGGCGGGGATGTAAAGCTCGAACCTCGAAACAATTCTCTCGTGTTTGCGATTGCTCATCTTTCTCTCTCTCACTTGTATTTATATACCTTGCATGCTTATATTGTTTATCTCTTTATATGCTTGATATATTTGTGCTTAATTGATATATGCTTGTGATTGATTGCTCACACTTGTATTTAACTAAGAGAGCCATAGTGACACTTCAACTCTTAATCTAGAAGAATTTTGAGGAGACAGTCCAGAGCCCTTCACCGGAAATTTGGCTAAACTCTTGTGTTATACTTTGTGCGTTTGCATAATAGTTTTATTTTGTACAATTAGTTTTAATTTTATATTAGTTTTGTAACACCCGGATTATTAAACTCTGGATTAAAATATTATTATTGGGTTAATAATATTTTTCTAGAATTCTTATGACTATCAAATTGTTATTTCTGTGTTAAATGAATTTCAGTGATTCATTAAAGAAAATCCCGGAATGGATTTGAAAATTTTATTTTATATTTTACAAGATAAATTGATATGAGAAAATATTAATATTTATGTATGTTTGTGCGCCGATGTAAGTGTGTGTAACACTTGAATATCATAAATCTGATTTATTCTGTATATTTGTAAAATGTTGGATTATACTGATAAGGAGATCGATAATCGGTATATTACCGGATATTCTTTTGATAGTAATTATAAATCATTATGAATAGCGGAATACAGAAAAATATATGAAAATATGCGGATGTATATACTGCATGAAATACTCGTATAAATATCGAGTATTGGTATTTAATCCTAATTATGATTGTATTAATGATTTGGGAAGATGAAGAAAGAAAGAAAAATAAAAGAAAAATAAAAAATAAAATAAAATAAAATAAGATTTGATTGATTGGGGTATGGGGAAAGTATGGGAAGAATGGGGAGTAGGTGCGAGTAGGTGGGGGGAGAGAGAGATAAAACATCTTCTCTCTCTCTCTCTCTCTCTCTCTCTCTCTCTCTCTCTCTCGGGTTTGACCGGCGCCAGGCAGGAGGCCGGCGACCGGCTGGCGTGGGGGGGGGGGAGCGGTAGGCCCCCACCCCTCTCTCTTTCTCCCTTATATCTCTCTCTCCCTTTGTCTTTCCCTGGGACCTCACCGGCGGCAAGGGCGCCGGAGCGGCGCCGGTGCCGGCGAGGCAGCCGGCCGGGCGGCGAGCGCCGCGAGGGCAGCAAAGCAAGCGACTGCTGCTGCTGCTGCGAATGGGTGGGAAAACCCATAATGGGCTTTGGGTTTTAAAGTAAACGCGACCTGACCCGTTAAGAATCCAACCCATTTTCATTTTTAAAAGTCGGATTCGAACGATTCTTAAGCCGTTGTGATCGTTAAAATGAGAGCTACACATCCTCTGTATATATATGTGGTATTGGGCATTTAAGAATTTATCGGATGCCGGTGAGTGAAAGTCCTAACTCAAGTATTATTTTTCCCAATTCAGAAATAATTATTATTGAGAAACTATTGATAATATTGATCCAATGAAATTAAGATATTATAGTATAAAAAGATAATTGTGATATTTATTGTAAAAGTGAATGGGTGTTATGAAATCGAAATCCAATAGAATATCCTGAATGATGAATTGCGGATGTGTTATGTATATGTGTGTGAACATAACACGGGTATGATACCAAATTATAACTTTGCTATTTATAATTCATATAGACATGACCGCTAAGTGCTTGAACACGTATTAATATAAGTGAACATAGACAAATCCACATGAGTTATACGTTTGTGAGTCTCTAAACACGATGTATATACTGCGAGTATTTATTAGAATTTAGAACCGAATAATTAAACACTAGGCTTTGATAGAAATTGTTAAGTATAAATCTTTAACTAATACCATCTATCCGTCTGTGATGAATATTGAAGTTAGTTAACCTGAAATCGTTAAGTAGGTAAAGTCTACCTCCGATTTCATTAAACACTGTAATTGCATGTGTATTGACTATTAAGATAATAATGATGTTAGTTAGGTGAAGATTGATATTATATGCAAATGATATCCAAGCTGTTATGAAATTTGTAGTTATGAATAATAATAATCGGATGGTGGTTGGTTAACACCGGTGTACCCCGAGAGTAGACTAAACAATGACAACTGAAAATCGATTACAGATCATGGATGTTTATTAATTAATAAGAGATAATTAGAAATCAGTTAAGATAAAAGATTACTTGAGACACATCAACCATAATTAGATAATTATAGAATCGGTTATACTGATACTCGTATAAGCGGAATCTGAGATTGATATTAGAATTGAACTAAGCAAATAAAATTGGAGCTTTATCTTCGAGCAACTTGACATAACTGTGACATAGAAAACTCTGTTAAATGAGATACATGTAATTGATGCAGTATAATAGAAATACCGTATTGATTAAAATATTGAAAATTTTGTTAATATTGATAACTTGAATGGAATCAGGACATTTTGGTAAATTAGCAATTGTGAATGTGAACCAATAATGATGGAACTGATCAAAGTAATTGATAATGAACTAAATTAGAGTAACTGAAAATAATTCCTAGCACTACCGGACATGCTGGACAAATAATTGAATATCAAAAGCTTATTGTTAAGCTAAGTACACAGGATACTAAAATATTATGTAGTATGTTGAGTATTGATCGTAATTGTTGTGTTTCATGACACACATATATATATATGTGTGTGTGTGTTTTATATGTATGTATGTATGTATATATATATGTGTATATATATATATGTATATATATGTATATATATATATATGCTCATACATGATTATGTGTATCAACTTGCACACTTGGGGCATTAAAGGTCATCGGATGGCTTACATATTTATATATGTCGATTAAGTTATTAATCGGTAGCAACTGAAAACAATTGGATGGATAAATAATTAAGATTCATCAAATCTGATGAGAAGTGAAAAAATAATACCTTTGGACTAGAACTCGTAAGTAGATATTATACTTTTTAGCGATCAATGATTATTAATGAAAAACTACTGAATAAAATCAAGTCTGATGAAAGTCAGATGATGGGTGACCGATGATGGTGTATAAGTATCAAGTGAGTAATAAAACTGATAAAAACCAGTCAGACTCAGTATTGAGTAAATCTGATAACTTAATATGAAGTATATCGATTAGAGATGGATAATTCAATATCAACAAAACAAATACCGACAGTATTGAACTAGTATTATGGTACACCTATTTTATGCATCGGAGACTTTCAGATATCCTGGTAATTGATTTATCAGAACATCGGAACCCTCTATTGGGCTTGAAAGTCGCATCTTTATAGTGACACTGATTACATCTAATCGATAAGAGTTAGATAATTACCTAAATAATTGAAAGTTTATAAT
The DNA here is from genome assembly GCA_038442645.1 of Agave tequilana. Classification (NCBI taxonomy): domain Eukaryota; kingdom Viridiplantae; phylum Streptophyta; class Magnoliopsida; order Asparagales; family Asparagaceae; genus Agave; species Agave tequilana. The sequence goes on from JAVJIF010022584.1 coordinate 17,624, forward strand.
ACGGACAAAAGATTGAGCATCGTGTCAATGTAATTAGAATCCAGTATTAGTAAGTGATATGCGTATAAGTATGTATGCATATGTTGTGTGGTTGAATTCATATGTGAATGCAGAGGATGATTTAGTTAGTAATTAACAGAAATAGAAAAACTGTGAATCATTAACCATATAACCAGCAATGGTGGAATCTGGGGTTAACTTTGAGCTGTACCAAATAAAAGTACTACAATTAAAATAAAAGATAATTTTAATATAAAAAGTGTTAATAATCCTTGTGATATCAGAATTCTTAGGTAACTATTAACTTGTATCAGAGGGGACGAGAAATTTATGATTCATACAAGTCATAACCAATGGACAGTCTGCTTGATGATAAAAGAGGCAATTGATAATGGACCCTGGATGTTAACTAAATAATAAAATATGAATAAGTATTATGACTAAGAAAGTCGAGTACTGGTGCTACGAATCAGAACTTGAATGATAAAATACTGAGACTATTAAGTTGTATGCATTATGTTGGTATTGGTACCTCTTAGATATGATCTGAATTCCTTGAAACTAACGAGTTAAGAAATGAAATCATATGAACTTGACTGCGTGACATATCGGTATGAATGTGAATACTTTTGTAATAAGAAACATGCATAAGTATGTACATGATATCATTATTTATTGTATCAGAGGAAGGGACCGGGTTGAACCGGAGGTGATCGAAGGGGAGCATTGTTGTTATTTCTTGTATCGGAGGAAGGGGCCGGGTTGAACCGGAGGTGATTGAAGGGGAGTATTGTTGTTATTTATTGTATCAGAGGAAGGGATCGAGTTGAACCGGAGGAGATAGAATGGGAGTATTTGTTGGCCAAGAGGCCCATCACTCTAGTTTTGATGATGATTAACTTATGTAGTTATAGTTTACTAATAATCTTGTGATATTTAGTTTCAGATATTTGATCAAGATTTTAGTAGGTGATTAGCTTTAATAAAGGAGTTTTAGAGCTTTCACATGTTGATTCAAGAGCTCAAGTGTCAAGATCGCATCTAGTACTCGGTTGGAGTAAAGCTCGTTGGATCACGTTTGGATCGAGTCGACTTGGAGAAGGAGTTCTACAAGAAGACCTCGGTTTGTATTTAGTACGTTTAGATTTTGTGTAAAGATTAGATAGTGTTGATATGCTCAAGTACATACACACACACAAGTTTCAATTGTATTTATTTTCGGTTTAACCAGTTTCTGTTTTTCATATATATGATTTTCATGAATAGATAGAATCAAAATAAGTTTACAGGGTTTAATGTATATTAGATTTGATCTATATACATCTATGCTTCATCTATTTAGAAAACTTACTTTGATAGTCTATTTCATGAGTTGGAGTTTTGAATTTAAACAAAACTTATTTTTGGATTTCATGTCAAAAATATAGATATGTATCTTATATGTATATTGGATTCTATCCAAATACAATATGCTTTAAATTTGTTTCAATATCATGTTTTTGTATTTATACATGTTTTGGAAAAATTTGATTTCCATTTCAAAGTTTGGTTTTTGGAAAATACCGATTTTAGTTTAAAGTCTAATTTCAATATCACAAAAATGGTTCAAATAGTTTGTAATATATGTTGAATTTTAGTCATTTATATCTTATTCTAGTTGTTTTTCTAAGTATTTTTCTTTGTGATTTGATTTCCAAAAACCTTGATTTCTCACACTTGAGCTATCTATCCAATCTATTAGGATCTTGTTTTAGTGAGAAAATAGGTTTGTGGTCTTTGAGATCACCAAGAGTTGTAACCTTCCTTGTATTTGTTGGTATCCCTCTTGTGTAGAGGTGATTGTGGTTGGTTTGGCTTTGTGCCTATCCCTCTAGTGAGAGGTGATTGTTATTTGGCTTAGTTCTCTATCCCTCTATTGAGAGGTTAATCTTATGTGGCTTAGTGCCTTGCCTCTAGTGTAGAGGTCGTTGTTAGTTGAGAGAGCAGTTGTGTACTCCAAGTTTGTATTACCCAAATCCTCAGTGGAGGTTCCCTGTGTGGGAAGTCCTGTGTGGACAATATAGTGAAATCCTTCTATGTGAAGGTGGGGACATAGAGCAGTGGCTCGAATCTCGAAATATATCTTTGTGTTTGCGATTGATCCACTATCTTCTAACTCTCTATCTTATTTACCATGCATTATTTCATATTATTCATTCATACATATATGCTTGGTATTGTTTGTGTGCCTCACTTGTATTGAACCAAGAGAGCTTTACATAGCACCTCAACTCTTATTTAGAGGAATTTAGAGGAGATAGTCCAGAGCCCTTCACCGAGAATTCAGCTACACTCTTGGGTCACACTAAGTGTGTTGCAATTTATTTTTAATTTCGCATCATTCATCATTAGATTAGCCATACACCTATTCACCCCGCTAGGTGTACTTTCAATTGGTATTAGAGCCTACGCTCCTGATATTAGGTTTAACCTCCTAGGAGTGAGATCTTGGTTTGCTAATCTAGCATTTGCATTTGCACACATATTTCTTTACACACACTCATGGATTACCTTGCCCCTCCCATGTTTGATGTTTCTAACATCGATATGTGGAAGCTTAGAATGAGTGCTTATCTTAAAGCTTTAAGTTTGCATGTTTTCCTTGCCGCTACCAAGAAATCTTATCTTGGTAATAGCAAGCATATAAAGGCTAATGCACAAGCCCTAACGGCACGTAGAAACACATTAAGCAAAGATTATCTTATGATGGTTTCTCATTGTGATTCCGCTTTTGTAGTGTGGAACATTTTGACCTCTCCCAAGTTTCAAATGCCAAAATATGTGGAGGAGGATCTAGTGAAGAGGAATCCGAACAAGCTTGCTATATGGTCTAAGAGAATGACTCCCTTGAGGTAAACTCGGATACTCAACTAGATGATGATAATGCTAGTTCTTTTTGTGATGATTACATGGATGCCAATGCCCTTAATGAAGAAATATCTATTGTATGTGAAAAATTGCTTGAAAAATACCAACTTTTGAAAAAGAAGAGATTAAATAAAGAAAATAAAGATTTATTTTCAAAACTTGATATGACTTTGCAAGAAAGGGATGAGATTTCAAATGAAAGTGACTCTTTGAAATCCCAACTTGAACTTGCTTAATGAAAATAAAATTTTGAAAAATAAAAATGATTGCAATGATGTTTTGAAGAAATGAAGTTCTGTCTTCAAAACTTGATTTTGTTTTAAAAGAGAATGAAACTTTGAAAAATAAAATTGCTTCAATTTCAAAAGAGTTAGTTTTGGTTTCAAAGGATAATAAAACTTTGAAAATGATATTAATTCACATGTTTGCCATGCCACTATAGCTTCACCATCTAGTGTTGCATGCTCCACTTTATCTTCTAGTATTAAAAATGACATATGTGTGTTGAAGAAAAGTGTAGATTGTCTGGGCTCCACTTTGCGCAAATGTGCTATGGATCATAAGAAATTGGAATCCATATTTCGCAAGAAACGTGCACCACATGTTCATGCACACTATACACGGCATACACATGCCTCTCATGTTCACACACATGACACTAGGTATGCTCATGTGTACACTTGTACACATTGTGGACGTAAGGGTCACCTTGCAAAATTTTGTTATGATAGATTAAATGATTCAAATTTTGCAAATAAATTTATTTGGGTTAGGAAAGGTGTTAACCCCTGTGGACCTAATAGAGTATGGGTACCAAAAATCACTCCTATTTTATTTGATTTAGGTGTGGGCTCTTACATGATGTGAGAGTTTTGGTGCCTTAATGGTGGATGCTCAAGATTGATGGACACTACTTTGGATGCATCACCTTCAAGAAAGTTTGCTGGGAGGACCACCATAGTTTGGAGATCTAGAGATATTCCCTAATGATTTTGATAACTATCTCTAACTCATTTAGTTTACATGCTTCCATATTATTGATTTTTAGCATGTTTTAGTTTTTTATGATTATTATGTTACATGCCATGATAATTGGACTAATGATATGCATATATAGTCTTTAAGATACACCCATGTTAATATGGATCTATATTTTTGTGTTCTCACTTTAGTTTAGCTAGTGTGTATATCATAACTCTAAAACATGTGCATCTTACATAATGATCATATTGGTTTTTGTTTATGATTTTTTTTGCACTTCATGTTTTGATTACATGTTTAGATGTAACCTTCATTAAAACTTGTGTATATACTTGTACAACTAGTGAGCCACATTTGATTTTTATATGTTTGTGCTTAATTACTCATTTGTACCCATTAGATGTACTAGTATAGCCTAGTTTTGATGATTCTTACATTTCAACTTGTATTCTCTATTTTGTACATGTTTTCATGATTATGTGTTTAACTTCATGTATATGTTATTTTGTCTAAACTAATAGATATACATATACATCCTTGAGCCACTTGCCTTCATGCATATACTTTCGTGGACCCGTTTATATTTGGATATGTATGTATACTCTAGTTGTACAAAACATACATATACCTTGAAGTATACTTAGTTTTGATTATTTTCATGTTTTTGGTAAGGAATTTCATATTAAGCACAAATGCCAATTTTCATGATTATATTTTTCACATAATTCTTGTACACTCACATTACTTAATGTTTTCTCATGACCTTGTTTTCATGAGTCTTATATGTGCTTTATAGACTTTGAGTATCAATTGTTAAGTGATTTTCATATTTTCATGGATATAATCTTGTTTTATTCCTTATTTGAAGGAATTCGTACTACTTTTCAAGATTATCATAAAATTAGTTGCGTTATTCTTCATTTTGGTAGAATTTTCAATTATGCTAAAAAAAATTTTAAACTTATTTTTGAAAACCCCTACCAACGGCGGTTGGATGGGCGACCATGCCTTGTATGCTCTTAATTGAAAATCTTTTTAATATGTGCATGAAAAGAGAGGTAGTATGAGTTATACACTTGATCTTCATTATATTTTCAATTGGTATCGCAATTGATATTTTTTTGTATACTCATATATGCATTTTAAATGTGTATGCTTCAAACTTCAAATAGTATCAATTTCGATTGGTATTTATATTTTCATACATATATATGTAATTTGATTGTGATTACAATATCTTTACATCTTAAAGCACAAATTATGTTTATGCTAAGCTTGATTTACTCCTTAATGTAAATTATTTCTCAAATTGGTAGCTTATACAAGCTTATGCATTGTTTTTACTGGTATTTCATAAAGGGAGAAAAAATTCATGTTTTATCTTTCAATTGAAATCTTTCAATCGAGTTTATTTTCAATTGATATCTTACTCCCATTCTTTATGATGAAAAGACTTTGTTTTGGAATATGCTAACATTTTCAATATTAGTATTATGTTTCATTTTAAATTGGTATCTATATTGATATGAGTTATGTTTTCCTAAAATAATTTAGTTTTTACTTTCAATTGGTTGTTATTTTTATTTGGTATCAAGAATTTCATATATATATATTTCAATTGGTATCAAAAACATACAATGTCTCATTTTCTATTGATATCAAGATTTACAAGACATTTTAAATTAGAATCAAGATATTTTCAATTGGTATCTTTTAGTATCTTAAAAATTTTGTTTACTTTCTATTGGTATCTTAAAAATGTTTTGTTTATTTTCTATTGGTATCATAAATTGGTATCATAATATTTCGATGTATACCTTTATCATAAATTGATATATTTTTTAATTGGTATCATAATATTTTGATATATATTACTTATATGCAAGGGAAGCTTAACATCTTCTCTATATATAGATTCATGTCGAGTATATCTCGTATTGAGGAGTTTGACCTCTCTTTGGTATGTAGTACGCGTGTGTAAAGGGAGCTTCACGTCTCCTTTTATACATTGTATATTATGCGTTATGTGATTAGGGTTTAGTCATCTCTTTTTCATGTAATGCATGTATGCAGAGGGAGTTAACTTTACGTCTCTCCTCTTCATGAATGTACATCCCATATACATCCTTCTTGTTTGATTTGATAAAAAGGGAGAATTTTTTTTGAGTTTATTTATGCCCCTTTGTTGATGATTTGACAAAAAGAGGGAGAGAAATTTGGAGTTTTATATATGCATGTTATATGCATGTTTATGCATGATTTTCTTGTTTTATACAAAAAGGGAGAAAAGAATTTTGAGATTTTTATATATGCATGTTTATGTCATTTATATGCATGTTTATTTTTTTTCAATTGGTATCAGAGCATACATGTTTTGTTTTCAATTGGTATCAAAGCATATATGTTAATATGTGTTGTTTGTTTTATGCATACATTGAATATCTTTATTGTTTATTGCTATGCTGAGTTAAGGGGGAGCTTCTATGAAGCTTAACTTTAATCCATGCATATATAACTCCATGAGTTTTGTCATCATCAAAAAGGGGGAGTTGTTGGCCAAAAGGCCTATCACTCTAGTTTTGATGATGATTAACTCATATAGTTATAGTTTACTAATAATCTTGTGATATTTAGTTTCAGATATTTGATCAAGATTTTAGTAGGTGATTAACTTTAACAAAGGAGTTTTGAAGCTTTCACATGTTAATTCAAGAGCTCGAGCATCAAGATCGCATCTAATACTCGGTTGGAGTCAAGCTCGTTGGATCGCGTTTGGATCGAGTCGACTTGGAGAAGGAGTTCTACAAGAAGACCTCGGTTTGTGTTTAGTATGTTTAGATCTTATGTAAAGATTAGATAGTATTGATATGCTCAAGTACACACATACAAGTTTCAATTGTATTTATTTTTGGTATAACCGGTTTTGGGTTTCATATATATGGTTTTCATGAATAGATAGAATCAAAACAAGTTTACATAGTTTAATATATATTAGATTTAATCTATATACATTTATTCTTCATTTATTTAAAAAACTTACTTTGATAGTCTATTTCATCAGTTGGAGTTTTGTATTTAAACAAAACTTATTTTTGGATTTCATGTAAAAATATAGATATATATCTTATATGTATATTGAATTCTATCCATATACAATATGCTTCAAATTTGTTTCAATATCATGTTTTTGTATTTATACATGTTTTGGAAAAATCGGATTTCCATTTCAAAGTTTGGTTTTTGGAAAATACCGATTTTGGTTTAAAGCCCATTTCAACATCACAAAAATAGTTCAAATAGTTTGTAATATATGTTGAATTTCAATCACACATATTTGTATTTCAAAGATCTTATAAGAACTTATTTTTGTGAAATTTATGTGATTTTATGGGATTTAATCGAAGATAAAAAGATAAGTTTTTAATCTCTTAAACAGTTGGACCTAGATGTCTGCCGGTCGACCGGCCGGTCGATCGAGGCAGAAGTCGGTCGACCGGTCCGGTCGACCGATGTGCACGAACGTGCACGACCATTGGGCTGGAGGGCCAGTCGACCGGGTTGGTCGACTGTCAGAGAGCTCTGCTATCTGGTTCTGGCCCCGGTCGACCGGGCGGTCGACCGGCAGAGAGCATCTGCTCTCTGTATCCAAGCCCGGTCGACCAGGTGGTCGACCGGTGGCTCACCGGTCATAAAATGACCATTGGCCGGTCGACCGGGCGGTCCACCGGAAGGGCATTTCTGCCCTTTCCTGGCTGCCAATGGGCAAATTTTTGAGAGAGTATAAATACCCATCTCTTGAGCTAGTTTTTTAATGGTTTTTGGAGAGCAAAAATTTCCTATCTTTCTAAGTGTTTATTAACAAGTTTTAAAAGAGTTTTTGGGCTAAAAGATTTTATCTTTATTTGTTTTTAAGGGTTGAAAAATTAAAGAAAAATAGAGTATTTGGGATATTAGTTTAGATCTTCATTTATATCTTATTCTAGTTGTTTTTCTAAGTATTTTTCTTTGTGATTTAATTTTCAAACACTTTGATTTCTCACACTGGAGCTATCTATCTATCCTATCTATTAGGATCTTGTTTTAGTGAGAAAATTGGTTTGTGGTCTTTGAGATCACAAAGAGTTGTAACCTTCCTTGTATTTGTTGGTATCTCTCTTATGTAGAGGTGATTGTGGTTGGTTTGACTTTGTGCCTATCCCTCTAGTGAAAGGTAATTGTTATTTGGCTTAGTGTCCTATCCCTCTATTTAGAGGTTGATCTTGTATAGCTTAGTGCCTTGCCTCTAGTGTAGAGGTTGTTGTTGGTTGAGAGAGCAGTTGTGTACTCTAAGTTTGTATTACCCAAATCCTCAGTGAAGGTTCCCTGTGTGGAAATTCCTGTATGGACAATATAGTGAAAATCCTTCTGTGTGAAGGCGGGGATATAGAGCAGTGGCTCGAACCTCGAAACATATCTTTGTGTTTGCGATTGATCCACTATCTCCTTACTCACTTTCTTATTTACCTTGCATTATTTCATATTGTTCATTCATACATATATGCTTGGTATTGTCTGTGTGCCTCACTTGTGTTGAAGCAAGAGAGCTTTACATAGTACCTCAACTCTTATTTAGAGGAATTTAGAGGAGATAGTTCAGAGCCCTTCACTGAGAATTCGGCTACATTCTTGAGTTGCACTAAGTGTGTTGCAATTTGTTTTTAATTTCGCATCATTTGTCATTAGATTAGCCGTACACCTATTCACCCCTAGGTGTATTTTCAGTATTGATATTATTTTATTGAAGAATGCTTGAATGTATGTTTGTGACATCGGGATATGGATGTGGTTATTTATGTCATCCAGTTTATGTATGCGGTTATTTATGTCATCCGATACATGGGCGTGGCTATTTATGACATTCGATATATGAATGTGGCTAATTATGATACCCGGTATATGGATATGATTGTTTATGATATCCATATTATGGATGTTGCTATATATGATACCTAGTATATGTATATAGTTGTTTATGACTTTTGGTAAATAGATTGTGGTGACATCCGGTATATGGATGTGATTGTCTCGTATTTCTTCATGTATAACATACAGTTATATTCAGATGCTATCATGAGTAGTGTGTGATGTCATATGTATATTGGAAAAAATAATAACGAATTATAAACTAATCTAGTGAGTAAGATTATACTCTCCAAGAGTTGTGCCGTGACCATGACTTATATGTAAAATTCGAACATGCTACAAACTAAAACAGGAGAGGTGATTATAAGAGATTGACGAGTGGATCAAGTATTGTATAATTTTTGATACTGTATGTTAATGAGATTGGTGATGTGTACCCAGAAGAATACATAAAGAAAGCATCAGATAATAAAAAGAATCTATGATACATTAAGTTGCAGTATCCACCATAAGTAAGAAAGTATTGAAATTGATTCTTGACATTGTTCAACTGCATCATACTTGAATTACAATGGTATTATAATGCAAACTCTATTTTGACTGATTTCACTCACTGAGCTGTTGAGCTCACCCCACAACAGATTGATGTTTTCAGGTCATGACAAGGCGAAGGTCCGACTTAGAGCTGAAAGGATGTTCTCCTGAGATAATGCATGTATCTATTGTAGAGTGTAATTCCTTTTGTAAATTCCGATTTTATTAGTAATTGTGAATTAGTGCTAGTGACAGTAGTTAGTGATACACCTTGACAAATGGGGATTTAATATGGATAATGTGTAGTTTGTATATTGAGTAGAACTGATAAGTGGTTTGGGTTAGAATATATATCAAAGGAAGCACTCTTATGTATATGTTATCTGATTGACTTTGAAATGAACTATATGACGAAATTTGAAATTGATAAGTAGGTTGATATTAGCCAAAATCTAATTTATTGTATTTAGGTGGAGTCTATATTTCAGAGGAGATGCTGCCGATTCCTTAAGAATTATCTGAATAAAGAGTGATAAGTTCGATGGTTATGAATTTTGAGGTAATTTAACATGGGACCGTTATAGTTGGTATCAGAGCTTAACCTTAGAAACTTGGAGTAGAACTCAGGTGTAGGTCTAAGACAGTATTAGCCTAAAAATTGATTTAGATCGTTGATTCAGGAATAACATTGATTGTTATATTGAATGTCTGTGAGTGTGCAGTTTGTATGAATAAATGAATATGTGCCTTGATGTAAAAAGTTCATAGGTGCAATGGGTTCTTATGCGTGTGATTAATCTCAAAATGCATGATATTTGACTTTTTCTTATATTCGAATGAAAGTATATCCACATATACCTTGATTCGGATGAGTTCTATTAGGGGTGCGAGCCCTTAGTATGAACTACCGGTGGTATGAGACACTGGGATAAGGAAATGACCAAAAATGTCAGGCAAGTCAAGATTTAATCAAAACGGAAGAACCATATTGAGTATATGTGCTAGACATATCATCAAAGATGGTACGTGTATGTGCTGATACGATGTGTGATGATATATAACACGATTATCACCAAGTATGATATGTGTATGTGATAGTATATGATGTGTATATCACCAAGTATGATAGTGAATGTAATGATATAAAATATGTGTAAGATATATTCTTTGTGAAAGTGATATTATTGGGTATATATTGCATGTTGTAAACCCGTAAGGAGATGCATGGCTGGAAGAGAACAAAATTACTCTATTAGAAGAAATTGAAAGTATCACTCTTACCTATTATCAGATATGTCAAGTTTCGAGGACGAAACTTTTTCTAAGGAGGGTAGAGCTGTAACACCCAGATTATTAAACTCTGGGTTAAAATATTATTATTGGGTTAATAATATTTTTCTAAAATTCTTATGACTATCAAATTGTGATTTCTGTGTTAAATGAATTTCAGTGATTCATTATCCCAGAATGGATTTGAAAATTTTATTTTATATTTTACAAGATAAATTGGTAAGAGAAAATATTGATATTTATATATGTTTGTACGCCGATATAAGTGTGTGTGACACTTGAATATCATAAATCTAGTTTATTCTGTATATTTGTAAATTATTGGATTATACTGATAAGGAGATCGATAATCGGTATGTTACCGGATATTCTTTTGATAGTAATTATAAATCATTATGAATAGCGGAATACAGAAAAATATATGAAAATACACGGATGTATATGCTGCATGAAATACTTATATAAATACCGGGTATTGGTATTTAATCCTAATTATTATTGTATTAATGTCTGGGGAGAAGAAGAAAGAGAAAAAGAAAAGAAAAGAAAAATATAAAATAAAATAAAATAAGATTTGATTGATTGGGGTATGGGGGAAGTATGGGAATAATGGGGAGTAGGTGGGGGAGAGAGATAAAACTCTCATCTTCCTTCTTTCTCTCTCACTCTCATCTCTTCTCTCTCTCTCTCTCTCTCTCTCTCTCTCTCTCTCGGGTTTGACCAGCGCCAGGACGGAGTGGCGCTGGAGGCCGACGACCGGCCGGCGTGGGGGGGGGGCAGGTCCCCACCTCTCTCGCTTTCTCCCTTATATCTCTCTCTCCCCCTTCGTCTTTCTCTCTCTGGGACCTCGCCGGCGGCAAGGACGTCGGAGCGGCGCCGACGAGGTGGACGGTCGGGTGGCGGGCGTCGCGAGGGCAGCTGCAGCAAGCGGCTGCTGCTGCTGCGAATGGGTGGGAAAACCCATAATGGGTTTTGGGTTTGGGTTTTAAAGTAAACCCGACCCGACCCGTTAAGAATCCAACCCGTTTCCATTTTTAAAAGTCGGATTTGGATGATTTTTAAGCCGTTGTGATCGTGAAAATGAGAGCTACACATCCTCTGTATCTGTATGTGGTATAAGGCATTTAAGAATTTATCGGATGCCGGTGAGTGAAAGTCCTAACTCAAGTATTATTTTTCCCAATTCAGAAATAATTATTATTGAGAAACTATTGATAATATTGATCCAATGAAATTAAGATATTATAGTATTAAAAAGATGATTGTGATATTTATTATAAAAGTGAATGGGTGTTATGGAACCGAAATCCAATTGGATATCCCGAATGATAAATTGCGGATGTGTTATGTATATGTGTGTGAACAAAACCCGGGTATGATGCCAAATTGTGACTTTGCTATTTATAATTCGTATAGACATGACCGTTAAGTGCTTGAATACGTATTAATATAAGTGAACATAGACAAATCCACATGAGTTATACGTTTATGAGTCTCTGAACACGATGTATATGTTGTGAGTATTTATTAGAATTTAGAATCGAATAATTAAACACTGGGCTTTGATAGAAATTGTTAAGTATAAATCTTCAACTAATACCATCTATCCGTCTGTGATGAATATTGAAGTTACTTAACCTGAAAATTGTTAAGTGGGTAAAGTGTACCTCCGATTTCATTAAACACTGTAATTGCATGTGATTGACTATTAAGATAATAATGATATTAGTTAAGTGAAGATTGATATTATATGCAAATGATATCCAAACTGTTATGAAATTTGTAGTTATGGATAATAATAATCGGATGGTGGTTGGTTAACATCGGTGTACCCGGTGAGTAGACTAAACAGTGACAACGGAAAATCGATTACAGATCATGAATGTTTATTAATTAATAAGAGATAATTAGAAATCAGTTAAAACAAAAGATTACTTGAGACATATCAAGCATAATTGGATAATTATAGAATCGGTTATACTAATACTGGTATAAGCGGAATCCGAGGTTGATATTAGAATTAAACTAAGTAAATAAAATTGGAGCTTTATCTACGAGTAACTTGACATAACCGTGACATAGAAAACTCTGTTAAATGATATACATATAATTGATGCAGTATAATAGAAATACCGTGTTGATTAAAATATTGAAAGTTTTGTTAATATTTATAACTCGAATGGAATCGGAACATTTTGGTAAATTAGCAATTGTGAACGTGAACCGATAATGATGGAACTGATCAAAGTAATTGATAAAGAACTGAATTAGAGCAACTGAAAATAATTCCTACCACTACCGGACATGCTTGACAAATAATTGAATATCAAAAGCTTATTGTTAAGCTAAGTACACAGGATACTAAAATATTATATAGTATGTTAAGTATTGATCTTTTGGATACTGTTTTCATAATTGTTGTGCTTCATATATATATATATATATATATATATATATATATATATATATATATATATGCTCATAACATGATTATGTGTATCAACTTGCACACTTTGGGCATCAAAGGTCATCGGATGGCTTTCATATTTATATATATCGATTCAGTTGTTTATTGGTAGCAACTGAAAGCAATTGGACGGATAAATAACTAAGATTCATCAACCTAATGAGAGGCGAAAAAATAATATCTTTGGACTAGAACTCGTAAGTAGATATTATATTTTTTAGCGATCAATGATTATTAATGAAAAACTACTGAATAAAATCAAGTCTGATGAGAGTCAGATAATGGGTGACCGATGATGGTGTATAAGTGTCAAGTGAGTAATTAAACTGGTAAAAATCAGTTAGAATCAGTATTAAGTAAATCTGACAACTTAATATGAAGTATATTGATTAGAGATGGATAATTCGATATCAACCAAATAAATACCGATAGTATTGAACTAGTATTGTGGTACGCCTATTTTACGGATCGGAGACTTTCAGGTATCCTGGTAATGGATTTATAGAACATCGGAACCCTCTATTAGGCTTGAAAGTCACATCTTTATGGTGACACCGATTATATCTAATCGGTAAGAGTTAGATAGTTACCTAAATAATTGAAAGTTTATGATACAGACGAAAAATATAGCATTGTATCAATGTGATTAGAAATTCAGTGTTAGTAAGTGATATGCGTATAAGTATGTATCCATATGTTGTGCGGTTGAATTCATATGTGAATGCAGAAGATAATTTGGCTAGTAATTAACAGAAATAAAGAAAACTGTGAATCATTAACTATATAACCAGTAATGGTAGAATCTGGGGTTAACTTTGGGCTGTACTAAATAAACGTACTACTATCAGTCCTGGATTAAAATAAAGGATAATTTTAATATAAAAAGTGTTAATAATCCTTGTGATATCAGAATTGTTGGGTAACTATTAACTTGTATCAGAGGGGACGAGAAATTTCTAATTCATATAAGTCATAACCAATGGACAGTCTGCTTGATGATAAAAGAGGCAATTGATAATGGACCCTGAATGTTAACTAAATAATAAAATGTGAATAAGTATTATGATTAAGAAAGTCGAGTACTAGTGCTACGAATCAGAACTTGACCGATAAAATACTGAGACCATTAAGTTGTATGCATTATGTTGGTGCTGGTACCTCTTAGATATGATCCGAATTCCTTGAAACTAATGAGTTAAGAGATGAAATTATATGAACTTGACTGCGTGACATATCGGTTTGAATGTGAATGCTTTTGTGATAAGAAACATGCATAAGTATGTACATGATATCATTATTTATTGTATCAGAGGAAGAGATCGGGTTAAACCGGAGGTGATCGAAGGGGAGCATTGTTGTTATTTCTTGTATCGGAGGAAGGGGCCGGGTTGAACCGGAGGTGATTGAAGGGGAGTATTGTTTTTATTTATTGTATCAGAGGAAGGGATCGAGTTGAACCGGAGGAGATAGAATGGGAGTATTTGTTGGCCCAGAGGCCCATCACTCTAGTTTTGATGATGATTAACTCATGTAGTTATAGTTTACTAATAATCTTGTGATATTTAGTTTCAGATATTTGATCAAGATTTTAGTAGGTGATTAGTTTTAACAAAGGAGTTTTAGAGCTTTTACATGTTGATTCAAGAGCTCAAGTGTCAAGATCGCATCTAGTACTCGGTTGGAGTAAAGCTCGTTGGATCGCGTTTGGATCGAGTCGACTTGGAGAAGGAGTTCTACAAGAAGACCTCGGTTTGTATTTAGTACGTTTAGATTTTGTGTAAAGATTAGATAGTGTTGATATGCTCAAGTACATACACACACAAGTTTCAATTGTATTTGTTTTCGGTTTAACCGGTTTCTGTTTTTCATATATATGATTTTCATGAATAGATAGAATCAAAATAAGTTTACATGGTTTAATGTATATTAGATTTGATCTATATACATCTATGCTTCATCTATTTAGAAAAACTTACTTTGATAGTCTATTTCATGAGTTGGAGTTTTGTATTTAAACAAAACTTATTTTTGGATTTCATGTCAAAAACATAAATATGTATCTTACATGTATATTGGATTCTATCCAAATTCAATATGCTTTAAATTTGTTTCAATATCATGTTTTTGTATTTATACATGTTTTGGAAAAATCGGATTTCCATTTCAAAGTTTGGTTTTTGGAAAATACCGATTTTGGTTTAAAGTCTAATTTCAATATCACAAAAATGGTTCAAATAGTTTGTAATATATGTTGAATTTTAGTCATTTATATCTTATTCTAGTTGTTTTTTCAAGTATTTTTCTTTGTGATTTGATTTTCAAACATCTTGATTTCTCACACTTGAGCTATCTATCCAATCTATTAGGATCTTGTTTTAGTGAGAAAATAGGTTTGTGGTCTTTGAGATCACCAAGAGTTGTAACCTTCCTTGTATTTGTTGGTATCCCTCTTGTGTAGAGGTGATTGTGGTTGGTTTTGCTTTGTGCCTATCCTCTAGTGAGAGGTGATTGTTATTTGGCTTAGTGCCCTATCCCTCTATTGAGAGGTTGATCTTGTGTGTTTAGTGCCTTACCTTTAGTGTAGAGGTCGTTGTTAGTTGAGAGAGCAGTTGTGTACTCTAAGTTTATATTATCCAAATCCTCAGTGGAGGTTCCCTGTGTGGGAAGTCCTGTGTGGACAATATAGTGAAATCCTTCTGTATGAAGGCGGGGACATAGAGCAGTGGCTCGAACCTCGAAACATATCTTTGTGTTTGCGATTGATCCACTATCTCCTAACTCTCTCTCTTATTTACCATGCATTATTTCATAGAGAATGCATATTTATACCTCACAATGGTAGTGAAGGGATGTGGATAGATGCTAATCTTCAACTGCCTGGTTTGAATCTATTGATCTTGTCACTGTCATGACCGAACCCAGATATTTAGGATTGGGGTGCTGGAGGGGTAATCTGTTGCTATTTTCAACTGCTTGTTGAGTTGTAAGGCGGCTTTGGATGAGGAAGAGGATAGATTCGTGTAACAGATTCTGCTACTCGAAGAAATTCTCCTGAATCTGTTCGCATGGCGGGGCATTCGATCCGGAGTCGAGTTGGCTCCAAGTAGTTGTATGACATCGTACTCCGGAGTGAGAGATATCTTAGGAAGGCAGTGTGGCTTTGGAGATGTGGTAAAGGCTGCCCGCCGGATTTAGGTTGAGATCCGGAACGGGATCCGTAGAGCTTCCTCATATTTCTGCCACTGGACACGTGTCGTAATCTTGGCAGGGGTCAAATTTGATCACTAAAGTTTCAACTAGATATTGAACCAAATAGTAGTATATTTACTGTTTTCAAGAATGTTGATCACATGTTTTTGCATGGTTGGGATTACTTGGTAGATGACTCGCCAAATCCATGATGATGATTTGGAAGGACGCTTGTCCAACGTTTCATAACTTGCATGCATAGGTGAATTCATGGAATGAATATTCGTGTCTGGTTCCATAAGGTATTTTGTTGTTGTGTTCTTCCATAAGCGTCGCGACATAGTTTGCAAGATTCTTGATTTAGAGTTTGCCTGTCATCCAAGGCGTGATGATCTTGTCCAAGTAAGCAGGTATAAATCAAGACCAGGGTCGCCTTCCCCTCAGAAAAATTGCCTAAAAATCTTTTTCAAAGTAGAAATGAATGCAAGTGGAATCGAGCTTTGTACAAAAAATATATGTGGGGATAGTTGTGACAACCATCGCATGCAGTAAGGTTCGACCACTGACAGCAAATAATTTCAGTATTGTTAGACGGAACTCACATCAGAGGATTGAAACATACCAGAGACTAGTCGCCAATTACACAAACAAACAAACAAAGAGAAGAAAATGAGAATACAGATTTAATAAGGTTCAGTAATTGCCTACGTCTTTAGGGCAGGAGGAGAGAGATCTTATTAAAAAATCAATTACAATATATAATAATTGGGGACAATACCCTTTTTTATATACACAAAGAATCCATGAAGAAAAAGAAACCAATATATGTGAATTCGGATCAAAAAATGAATCCAGAATCCAAATAGGAAACTGCTCAGAACACGCGTCTTGGTCGATCGGGTGGTCGATCGGCTCCTTGTTGCGGTCGATAACTAGGCAAAATGCCAAAAAATTATTCTCTGTTAAATCTCAGTGGTCGATTGACTATCTACTGCTACTACGGCTTCCTCTGTGTGGTTGATCGGCAGTCGATCGCTGCACCTCCTTTATTCCTGTGCATGACCTGTCGACCAGCACACTATCTTCGACGCGTCTAGTCTTCTACCTTACACCGTTGAATCTGATCTCTGCGCTATCTCCTCTGATGAGTTAAAAAACTCCTCCATCAAGATTATACACTCTCCCTACAATTCTCCGGCTTGGTGAAAATTTTTCAAATCTGAGCCGAGCATAACATAGCACCATGTCAACTCAATCAGGCTGAACCAATGTGGTTGCCTACATACCCCTTGTCCAGAGGATCAAGTCATCCGTAGTTTAACCAAACGAGCTCCACCCAGCTCAAGCAACTTGAAGGATATAGAGTAACTCCTTGCAATGTGCAAACTGTTAGTACTTTGAGTGCCTCATATTCATTAGAGAAGAATTTAAGTTCAGGTGGAGGTGTTACAAACTTCATAGATCAAGCACGGATATGTACATGATTTGTGCATGTTATAAGTCGACTTATAAGTCTTATTAATTGACTTATGTTTAGCCTACTCGACTGACACTTGAGTATAGTCAACTAATACTTGAGAGTTAGATTCTCAAATTTTTGTCAGAGTAGTCGACTGATAATCCCTTATAGTCGACTAGGTTACATTATAAGTTAACTTACAATCGACTAATATCTGGTCTGATAGTTTCTTTTTCTAGTTCAGTCTTCAGTTTGAGTTGGATTAAGATTTTCTTTTTTCTCTAAGATGGTGCTAATTGTATTGTAGAAGTTTGGGTTAGACTAAGATCATCCTAGGTGCCTATATAAACCCATTGAGATTGGCATATTATCATATATTATATGTTATATCGTTGATATGAAAGGTGATATAATAGAGTATCAAGAAATAACTTACCTCCGATGGATTGAATCTGTCATGCCCCACTTCCCAAAATACACTGAAGAGAAGATGCGACAAGAGTCGGCGACACACATACACAAGAAAAATACCTCATATATATGCGATAAACCTTATGTAACAAGAACAAGCTGCAAAAATTCATTATAATAAATTACTATCACTGCAATATCATATATAACTAACTGTCCACATATGATAATAAATGAATACATAAATGGAATGACAGCTGATAATGATATAGAGAGAATCAGGAAACGACGGGAATAAAGGAGAAGCAAGAATATCAATGATCAATAGAGAGAAACTCCAAGCTTCTTAAAAAGCATGTGATCTCATCAACACCTGATCGGTAGAATAAAAAAATCCTCTACCTGGATGCATAAATCCAGGGGAGTCAGAAAACTCTCAATGAGTGTAAAATGAGAGAAAGGTGCACGTGCATAAGCAGTGTGTACAAATCACTATACTAATATGAAAACACAGAATAAAGAATATCATGAATAAAAGTGTAAATAAGAGGTAACTCATAACTATGAAAACTGATGCTCATGTGTGTAACCTAGATATATCTCTAATCAGTATATTATTATTAATCTAACTATGTGATCATAGCTCCATCCCATATCATTATTTTTTCATATATCAAACAAGGTTATCGTTATTGTAACTGCCTGCCAATTTAGTGCATGTATTTTGAAAGGATACCTTGCATGCCCAGTAGCACAGTCTAACACCCCTGACGCTGAACCAGAAAAGGCCGCAAAATCCTAATAACTGAGACCACAGCCTCATACAAAAGGACAACTGGTGTCGCGCCTTAAGCCGGGCAAAGCCTGACAACTAACAACTGAATACTAGGTAGCCAGTGTAGCTTAGTACTCCATGGTGGAACCCACAACTCAGTTAACCATCATAAGGCCTTCCAAAATACATGACATGCATTATCAGACAATTACCCCTTTCCCCCGGTTTATAGTGTTGTTTATTAATATGCAAAAATATAAGTTATTTATTAATAAAATATAATAGTAACCAAATATCTCCAACTGATAACAATGTTAATAATAGCTGATAACTGATAACTAATAACTGATAAATGATATATGACAACTGAATAATTGGCAAATAATAACTGACATTGAAGAATACTGGAGATATAGAGTCACTAAAAATAACGACATCACTAATAATTGAGATCGATCAATAGCTACTACAAAACTCTGAACATATAATATGATCATCAATATTAATTAGATCATATCACAATATTTCTATAACTCTATAACTGAATAACTGCAATAACTACGAACCAATCATGAGTGCAATCTACTGACTATCACCGAAATGAACTAAATTAACGGATACAAAATCACAAATAAAGAGTGAAACATCCTCGAATAACATGTAATATAAAATAGTCTATATCTGATACTGAACACTAACAAACTGTTGACACTTAAAAAAGACAAGATTCTTGTTGGTCCGAACAATGTCTAAACTTGTTGACATTTACAAAAGACAAGTGACAGACGAGCTGAAGACCAGTTTTCACCCATCTCCAAGGGACAAGGAAGCAACTTGGACTCCACTGATCCAGCAAGCAGACAGTGAACCCGGATTGTTTCTAAACAGACCTCAGCAGGTCTAAAGATGCTAGCACTTAGCATCGCATGAGCTCAAAGGGATAGCCTCGTTTGAGAGGCTAATATCACTCGACTTCGCCAAGAAGCCAACTGACAGCCTCGCCGAAAAGCCTCTTTTTCGGACTTCGCCAAGAATTGCCTCTAGCTCCGCCACAAGCTCAATACGGGCAGCGCCATTATTGATCTGCCACAGTCAACCTTTGACCAATCAAATCTCCGGATGAGATCGGATCCAATCAGATCAAATCCAATTAAGATCAAATCAGAGATCAAATTTGGCAGTTGATTGCCGCAATCTCTTGACTCTTCTAAAAACGAGTAAGAAGATCAGGGAAAATCCTCCAACGATATGGAAAGGATCAAAACAGATCAAGAGGATCAACCGACCTGCCAATTCTAGCTCCGCAGAAGCTGTCCTAGCCTCGCAGCAAGGCTAATTTCCAGATTTAAACAGATTTGATTCAATCTGTTTCCATATCTTCAAGGGACGATTATACCCTTGCTCTCCCTATAAATAGCCCGCCAGGGGTACAAGGAGAGGGGATCGATCAATCGAGAGAGATCAATAGAGATCAATAGAGGCAGACAGATGCGCAGAAGAGCTCCACAAGCAGAGGCTTCTTCACAAAGCACCGTGCGCTCTCGAATTCAGAGACCTTTTAGAGAATTGCTTTCTCTATCCAGGGTGTTGATACCCTAACATCGTCCTTCTTCTCAAGGAACCTCCGGAACCAGGCGAGAAGGAATTCCTTATTGAAGGCGATTTTGAGAAGCAGCAAGAGGGTTCTACCAACCTTCTATTCTCTGATTCCCCGAACCAGGCGAGAAGGGAATCTCATCGCTCGCATCGTCAAAGGGACAAAGTGGTCGCGCGCTGACCAGACTCCTATCAGCACACTTCTCCAGAATCTCTGAGGAGATCTACTTGTAATCTTTTTAAGAATACTTGTAATTTAGCTCCTCAACCTTTTTTGTAAGTTTTCCCCCTTTGCAAACATAATGGAAAACAAGATAGCGACTCCGCTGGGGAACAAATTCTCCACTGCCGAGAATCAAGTGTCGCAATGCGACGAACAGACCTTCGGGTCTAACTCTGAATTCAGAAAAGCCGGTGCAGCCAGAGCTTCTCTGGCTATATCTTCAAGGAAAGTCTCTATGGAGACTAAAAAGGTTCTCTACGGACCTACTGCGGTTATTTGGCGCAACAAGGGAGCACGTCCGCAGTCTGATTCCTTTACTTGTGAGAACTTGGTGGTTCAGTTCGATCAAGGAAGATTTGAAGAAGTCCTCTCTGGGGGTGGCCCAACGCTTCGAGCACGGAAGCATAGGAGGGTTTCCACGACCAAGGTTTCAAATCAGAAACCGGAAGCAGAATTCTGCCAACACCCCTCAGCCTCGTGTGTGGCTAATCAGGTTCCTTGCGAACCTAAGTCTCCTCTGCCAAGGCGGGTATGGAGGCCTAAACAGAAGTCTTCGACCGAAGCTTCAGGCGTAGCTACGCCTAAACCGCGCCTCTCTCGTGAAGAAAAAGGCAAGATGCCTGTCTGCTCCAATCATAAGTTACAACGACAATCATACCGTCGTCCAATTCAAGGGCAGCGATGCCTCGCGCCGGCCTCGTTCTCATGAGCGAAGCTACTGTACCACAGAGTACACGCAGGGTTCATGACCGCAAAGCCGAAGCCAAAGTACCATATAAGGCTAATTGCCTTCGCAGCAGCATAGCGGGTAAAGCACCGCAGCGTGCTCCGCTTTCCAGTGCGTCAAGCACTAAGTTCGCGTCTAATGGCAAAGCTAGAACCAAAGCACTATTCAGTGCTAATCCCATCTACAGGGATAAAGGAGGCAGGACATCGCCCTATGTGTGACCCAAAAGAGCCTTCGCGCTCGATTGCAGGGACCCAACCGGGTTCGATTTGAGGAAATTGTTGACAGATAGACAAACCTCTTCCCCCTGTTGTCAACAAGTGGGATGTCAGCCGGTGACACTCCACTCGGTCTATTGCCGGCTGGGACCAACTTCCACCACGCCTCCAAGACGACGGTCAGTTTTTGATCGACTATCGGTACAAGCCCCGGTGAAGCATCGCAGAAGGAGTATCTTGTGAGATCTCCCCTCCGCATCCGTCAACATGACTGGGAGAGGACGAGAGCTGCGCAGGGGAAGACAAACATCTGACGACACCCCCTACAGCTCCCAGATCCAGACTACAGCCCAGGCTTAGGCGAAGTCTTGGTGCATGAAGAAGGTGTCTTCCGAAACACCAGATCCAGGGTGGCGATACCCTACACTTATGAACAGCCTTCCTCCTCGACGGCCCTAGCCCCGCCAGAGCCCAGGAGATCACTCCAATCATCAGACGAAGAAGATGAAGATAGTGGGTACGCCTCTTCGGCGACAGTCATTTCGGTGCGAACAGACAGAGCATCAGTCAATATGGCTGAAAACGTCAACGACGATCTTCGTCGACGCCTGGAAGCTCAGGAGCAAACTTCCAGAACTCAGCAAGAGGCCCTGGATAATATTCAATAGATGCTCGCTCAACTCCTCAGTAACCGGAATAACAATGATGCCGGAAGCAATCACGATGAAGAGGAACACTTCAGCAATGAGCAACCAAAGCCGGAGAAATCCAAGGAGGGTTCTTCCTTAGACGCCGAAGTCCTTAAGGGCCTCCAAGCTCAAATCGCATCCCTAGCTCAGAGGGATGAATTAAAGAAGGTAGGGGCAGTCCGTCCTTATCCGCTGGAGTAGGATTCGGTGCCATATCCACCGAAGTTCAAACCGCCAATGCTGCATACCTATGATGGAAAGAGCTCGCCAAATCAGCACATCTACTATTTCCGGTCTCAGACTGGTAATGTTATAAGCAATGACGCCATCATGGCTAGGCTATTCATTGGCACCTTAAAGGGGGTGGCATTTGACTGGTTTTGAAGTCTTCCCCCGGGTTCTATCAACTCCTGGATCGACCTGGAAACTCGATTCCTCTCTCGTTTTTATGAGGACGATACCGAAGTGACCATGGACAAACTCCTCTCCACTGTGCAGAGGAAGGGCGAATCTGTCCGTGACTACATTGAACGGTTCAGAAACTTATCCTTGATGTGCCCAGCAGGGATGCCATTACCCATGCTTTTGCAGACATGCAGACACAACTTCCTAGATCAAGTGGAAGTTCGCATGGGGGCTGTTAAAGCCCACACTTGGAAAGAATTGGTCGAACAAGCTGAGATAGCCGAGAAATCAGCTAAAAAGTTCGAACCATCCGCCCCTAGAGGCAAGTGGGGGATGAACAACAAAGGGCGTGGCGACCTACCGCAACCTTCTCAAGCTAAAGGCAAAGAGACTATGTCTGTGGAGTTATCCGGAGATGTGCAGTCGAAGGCCAAGAAGAGCGGCTTCAACAATCAGGAGCCCAAGTTCCCTCCGAAGCAGTACTCGTTCAAAGACGATCAGGTGGTCACCATATTCCATCTGCTCCACAAAGGGAACAAAATGAAGCTGCCGGATGCGCGGCGTCCCAATGAGATAGGGCGCACAAACGACCCTAAATACTGCCTCTACCACAGGATGGTCCACCATCCTACTGACAAGTGCTATGTTCTCAAGGATAGAATTCAAGCCTTGGTCGACGCCGGAGTTCTGACGTTGAAGACGGAGCAAAAGAAAGTCACTGCCAATATGGTGACTCTTGAGTTCGGCAAAGCTCCAAAGGTCACAGTTCCTGACGGGACTTATTCCGTCCCTGCGCCACGGTTGGAAGTCAAGCATCTTCCAGCTACAGCTCAAAACAATAAGGGTCTTGTTCCCTTAACATTGGAGACAGGAGAAGTCATGTGGATACATCCGGACCTCGTCCAAGACGTACAGCGGGATCCAAAGCAGCCCAACTCAAAGGGCAAGTCTTGCAATGTCATCTCCATCCTGCCAGACGACGGCAATCTTACATCGGCTTCCCTTAGTGATTCCGAAGGAGAAAAGTATGCTTGCACAGCGAAAGCCGATGCGCCTCAACAGACGGGCACCCGATCCGGAAAATCATACTTGAGGCAGTATGAAAAGTCTACTGACGAGATACAACAGCAAACGACGTCAGTACAAATACCAGCATCCACTCCAATCCCAACCAAGGGAAAAGAGAAGCCTAAGGAGGTACGATTCGACCACGTGTTGAAGAAACCCCCAGGCCAAGGGTTTGATACACCCTTTCACTTTGACATATTGGCTCAGCTGGCCAATATCCCAGCTCGTATCACTATACACGAGCTCCTTCGCCTCTCGAAAGAAACAAGAGAAGCACTCAGGGATGCGCTAGCCAATTCAGAATCCTTTCTGACATGCATGCCTGAGATCCCTAATGATGACGCCCAGTCTCCCTGCCCAGAATGTCATCATGCACAATCAAAGGTGCCCGCTATTACCTTCACGGCGGAAGATATGCTTCTCAAAGACAACAAGCATGATCGACCTCTGTATTACACCGGATATATCGGTTCAACATGCATTGAGCGGGTACAAGTCGATCCAGGGTCTGCACTCAGCATCATCCCCAAAAGGCTTCTCTACTTCCTCAGCATACCATTGTACAGGTTGTCTGCAACCACTACTACAATATACGGTTTCAACGCCGGGAGCAGCCATCCACTGGGGAAAATCCGACTCCGTTGCAGAATCGGGAGCCTGAAGTCAGAAGTGACGTGCTATGTCATTGATGCTGACACTTCATATAACCTGCTGCTGGGACGGCCATGGATCCATGCCAACTGGATCGTCCCTTCCACCCTCCATCAATGCTTCAAATATGTTGAAGATGACGCGACAGTACGAACTATCTTCGCTGAAAAGCAACCCTTCAAAGGAGTGGAAAACTACTTCACTGACGCTCTCCTATATCAAGAGGCCGGTGGAGCACTTAAAGAATCGTTGCCGGACGATTATGAAAGTGGCAACGAGGCGGATTCAGAATCCGAAACAGGCATGCCAGCCATTCTGATTGGTGAACCAATTATAGCATGTCTCAATAATCCCCTATGTAATACTCCTTCAGAGGATGAAGGAGAATGGGTAATTAATGATTATCCTGCGAGTATTGGGCCGATTAAATCCATTACGGATGGCCCTCTGCATGTGCCCGTACATAAGCCAAGTGTGGCCAGCACATCTATGGAAGCTATAGAGGGGCCACACTGGTGATCCCTCCGTCCAAACAAGGTCAGCCGCCGATAATCTTCGGTAGAACCCGGCCACGGGGATCCACAATCGCAGATTCAAGCTCAGATTCAGACACTCCACAATTCTTTCATTACGCGCGGCCAGCGCGCCGTATCATGAAGAAAATGGGATACGACTTGAAGCATGGAGTAGGCCTGAATTTCGGAAAAGGAAGGCGCGGTTTGATGCGGAACTTTGTGCCTAAAGGGAAGCCTGCAAATTACTATAATAGTACACGCAGGGGGTTGGGGTATGTTACACCCACATCGTCAGCAACCATTCAAGTCAAGGACGATGGACCAATTCCATCACATTCGGCTTCTTCCTCCGAGTGGGACTCCGATATCAGCATAGGAGGAATGTTCAAGGACCTCACTGCTAATATGACCTCAAGCAGTCAATTGGAGCCCGCAGAAGCCACTGATGAGGAACCATGGGCCCAGCAATTAGACCTTCAATGGAAAAAACGATTTGAACTGCGCGAGCCACCTACTGAAGATAAGGTGATGCAGGTCAACTTGGGTAGCCAAGACTACCCTAAGCCCATCTTTATAAGTGAAAGCCTATCACTTACAGAAAAGAAGAATTGATAATACTCGCAAGAGAGTATATAGACGTCTTCGCATGGAGCTATGAAGACATGCCCGGACTTGATCCACAGGTCGCTATGCACCGTCTAAACATCAAGCCTGACGTCAAGCCAGTCAAGCAGCAACAACGTCGGTTTCGCCCGAACATCATGGAAGCTATTGAAGCCGAAGTTCACAAGCTCATTGCGTGTGGCTTCATCCGGGAGGAACAACATCCAGATTGGGTGGCTAATATAGTCCCCGTCCTCAAGAAGAACGGGAAAATACGGATCTGCATCGACTACCGTGACCTCAATACGGCCTGTCCCAAGGATGAATTTCCGCTGCCCATCACCGATGTCATGATTGACAACACATGCGAGTTCGAAAGGATGTCTTTCATGGACGGCTTTTCAGGGTACAACCAGATTAAGATGTATCCCAACGATGAGAAGATACTTCGTTCCGAACACCATTGGGGGTATACTGCTACACTGTAATGCCCTTCGGACTGAAGAACGCCGGAGCAACCTATCAGCGGGCAATGAGTATGATCTTTCGCGATCATCTCCGAAAAACGGTGGAGTGCTATGTTGACGACATCGCCGTCAAAAGCCGCAACAAGAATGAACATCTTCGCGACCTGAGAACGATGTTCGACATAATGCGGGCTCATCAACTGAAAATGAACCCGACAAAATCCTTCTTGGGAGTGTCAAGCGGCAAATTTCTTGGGTTTATTGTCACATCAAAAGGAATTCATCTTGACCCAGACAAGGTCAAAGCTATTCAGAGCATGCCTCCGCCAAGGAATCTCAAAGAGCTCAGAGGCTTGCAAGGCAGGCTGGCTTATATCAGAAGATTCATCGCAAATCTCTCAGGCCGCTGTCAGCCGTTCACCCGGCTCATGAAAAAGGGTACTTCCTTCGTATGGGATCAAGCTTGTCAGGAAGCTTATGAAGACATCAAGAGGTACCTCACAAAGCCTCCAGTCTTAGTGGCCCCTACATCAGGGAAGCCATTCCTGCTTTATGTAAAGGCTATGGACTACTCCCTCGGTGCCCTCCTCGCTCAAAAGGACGACAATGACCACGAGCAGGCCATTTATTATCTGAGCAGATCTCTCATAGGAGCGGAATCTCGCTACAACCCTATCGAGAAAGAGTGTTTAGCTCTCGTCTTCGCTGTCCAGAAGACACGACATTATTTGGTCGGCCAGACCATACATGTCATCTCCAGAGTAAACCCATTGCGTCTTCTTATGACGAAGCCAGGATCATTGAATTCAAGATTGGCTAAGTGGGCACTTTTATTGTCTCAATACGACATGATCTTCACGCCTCAGAAGGCGGTTAAAGGCCAGGCCCTTGCAGAGTTCTTGGCTGCTCATCCAGTTCCGGAGCATTCAAAACTTCACGAAGACATCCCTGATGAGGTCTTCGAGTCTAATGCAACCTCAGAAGAGGAAGTATGGCAGATGTTCTTTGATGGAGCATCGCGAATGGGCCCTAAAGGCAAGATTATTGCCGGAGTGGGGGTTGTGTTTATCTCCCCACAGAATCATGTCCTGCCCAGAGCATTTTCTCTGACAGAATCGTGCTCCAACAATGTAGCAGAATATAATGCTCTGCTCATTGGTCTTCAGCTCGCCCATGGAATGGGGGTACGCTACCTCGAAGCTTATGGCGATTCAAAACTGATCATCAATCAGGTTAAAGGCGAATACGAAGTCCGCCATGAGGACTTAGTGCCTTATTACCATACAGCCATCGAATTGGCTAACCTATTTGAAGGTTTCTACATCGGGCATGTGTCCCGATCTCAAAATACTAAGGCGGACGCCCTTGCTGCGTTAGCAACAACGCTAGCCTTGCCAGCCGACACCGAGTATCACCTCACAGTCGCAACTCGACACCTTGTATGCTTCAAGCACATGCTAAGAACTCGAGAAGCCTCTAATGTCTCCACAGATCTTGAACCAAGAGACTGGCGCTTTCCTCTCATCGACTATGCTTTGCACGGTCTGCTTCCAGACGATCCCAAGGAAGCGGCGTCCATCAGGCGAAGGTCTCTCCGGTTCTATTACGATCCAATTCTGAAGATACTCTACCGTCGCTCATATGACTGTGTCCTCCTCCGTTGCCTTTCTCGTTCAGAGGCACAGGAAGCGCTTCAAGAGGCGCACGATGGCACTTGCGGAGCTCATCAGCCAGGTCCAAAGCTTAAAGACAGGTTGCATAGGCTGGGATACTATTGGCCAACTATGATAGCCGACGCCATCCAATATGCACGAAGGTGTAAAGCATGTCAGATTCATGCAGACTTCATACACCAGCCCTCGGAGTTGCTCCACCCGACTGCTGCTTCATGGCCATTTGAAGCATGGGGAATAGACGTCGTAGGGCCAATCAGCCCTTCTTCGACAAAAGGTCACCGGTTTATCCTAGCAATAACCGACTACTTTTCAAAATGGGCGGAGGCTATACCACTGGTTGAAGTCAAAACCTCCAATGTGGTTCACTTTATCAAGCACCACGTCATCCATCGATTTGGTGTCCCTAGGCGGATCATCCACGATAACGGTCCCCAATTCATAAGCCAAGTATTCTATCGGTTCTGCAATAAATACCGAATTCAGAATGTGGCTTCAACTGCCTATAATCCTGCTGCCAATGGCTTGGCGGAAGCATTCAACAAAACAATCATCAAGTTGCTCAAGAAATTCGTCTCCTCGAATAAGCGAGATTGGGACGAAAAGCTCGGTGAATGTCTTTGGGCCTACCGAACCACGGTTCGGACACCGACAGGTAATACGCCTTTTTCTCAGGTATATGGGTGCGAAGCAGTCATCCCGTTGGAAATCCAGATGCCGTCATTACGAGTGGCCCTGACCACCAAGTGCACATTAGAAGTCAATGATCGATTGCGCCTTCAAGAGCTCGAAGCCCTGGACGAGAAGCGACTCCAAGCTCAGCAGCATATTGAGCTATATCAAGCTCGAATCTCAAAAGCCTTCAATAAGAAGGTCAAACAGAGAGTCTTCCAGAAAGGAGACGTGGTCTTAGCCGTCAGACGACCGATGATTATGAAGCACAAGACCAAAGGCAAATTTTAGCCTAAATGGGAAGGATCGTTTGTAATAGAAACAGTCTATTCAAATGGAGCATACCGCCTCACGACTGCAGAGGGCGACCTACTCATGATGCCGATCAATGGCAAGTTCTTAAAGAAGTATTATCCTTAATCAAGGATCCTTCTCATGATCAAGTTAACATTACACCTATGATCAAGACCCTCGTGTGCGAAGTACACACAAAGAGAGCCTTTCTCTTCCTCCGAGTGAGATCATACAACCATAAACCAACAGGAACCTGGCCGTGCACCAGTTATCCTAAAGGAGAGTTAGGGTTATGCAGACATTAACCCGATAATCCAATATCCTTAACGATTAAGGATAGAGGAAAATGTTGGCCTTTAAGCCCAACATAAGTCCTCAACAACTCATCATGCTGAGGGGAATAGCATGGCTAGCCCGACTCAAACGGTAGTCGGTAAAGGCATATCAAACCCGTTGACAGCTGGGGATTTGCTAAAAATCCTAAGGGACCAATTCCCATTTGATTCCCTCTCCAAAATCACTTACCAATTCTCATCCATAGGATGGTAAGGCCACATATATTCCGCTGTTATGTTAACATTAAACCTATGACAGCAGTTCCCTCATCTCTCTCCGAGAGAATGAGACCTCCAAAGTCACTTATCAATTCTCATCCATAGAATGGTAAGACCACATATACATTTCGCTATTACGTTAACATTAAACCTATGACAGTGATTCCCTCGTTTCTTCCCGTGAAAACGAGACTTCTCCCAAATTCTACTACAAACTCGATACTTGTTGACATTTACAAAAGACAAGTATCACCAATTTTTGAAGCTTGGTGGCGTCTCATCCGGTTATGTCATTGCGACCTCTGAACCAGCAGACAGCCAAGTCTCAATTTTGAGCTTGTTGACATTTACAAAAGACAAGTCTCAACCTTGAGCCCTGTTGATATTTACAAAAGACAGGTCTCGATACTTGTTGACATTTACAAAAGACAAGTATCACCAATTTTTGAAGCTTGGTGGCGTCTCATCCGGTTATGTCAATTGCGACCTCTGAACCAGCAGACAGCCAAGTCTCAATTTTGAGCTTGTTGACATTTACAAAAGACAAGTCTCAACCCCGAGCCCTGTTGACATTTACAAAAGACAGGTCTCGATACTTGTTGACATTTACAAAAGACAAGTATCACCAATTTTTGAAGCTTGGTGGCGTCTCATCCGGTTATGTCATTGCGACCTCTGAACCAGCAGACAGCCAAGTCTCAATTTTGAGCTTGTTGACATTTACAAAAGACAAGTCTCAACCTTGAGCCCTGTTGACATCTACAAAAGACAGGTCTCGATACTCGTTGACATTTACAAAAGACGAGCATCACCAATTTCTGAAGCTTGGTGGCTTCTCAACCAGTTATGTCATTGCGACCTCTGAACTGGCAGATAGCCAAGTTTCATCTACCATTAAGCTTAGTAGCGTCTCAACCGGTTATGTCATTGCGACCTCTGAACCAGCAGACAGCTAAGTCTCAACTTTGAGCCTGTTGACACTTACAAAAGACAGGACTCACCGATGCTTGCTGACATTTACAAAAGGCAAGTATCTCCCCTTCAGCCCCGCAAAGGGCTAACCTCGAGATTGCTGACGTCTTAATCGGTTATCTCATTGTGACCTCTGAACCGACGGATAGCCACGTCTAAAAGACTACGTCCTCAAGCAAGAACAAGATTGGAGATTCGACAGAAGCCAAAACAAAAGAAAGAATTTCCATTAATGCCAAAAGATGGGGATACATGGAGGCACGTATACAATGACCTACAAGCGTACACTGTACGACCTGAGCCGCTCTCCGAGGGCGTTTAGCCTCGTCTTCCTGTCATCAGCAGCCTGGGCAAGCGCCTGTGACCTCAGCTCAGCCTCATCAAAGTCCACCGCCTGGGCCAGACGAGCTTCGACTTCCGCCAAAGTCGCCCTCTGTGATAACTCCTGCCGCGCAAACTCCTCACTCTGAGCTCTGAGCTCTTCGAGCCGCGCAGTTTCCCCAAGACGCACCGGTATGGCCTTGGATAAGAGGAGATTTGCTTTCCTGATCATTTCCTCAGCCTCGCAATCTTATCCTCAGCACCAAGAAGAGCACTAGTGGAGGCGTCAATTGCACTTCCAACCTCCGCTTGCCTTGTTTCCAAGGATTTCAAATCAGAAGAGACGGCCTTAGCAGCTTCTTCAGCAGCAAGCCGAGCCTCGTGCTTTCGGGCAATAAGACAAGCGAACTGCTCGTCGGCTAAGGACGCCGGGTCTGAGCAATAGAAATGGCGCCACTCCTCTACAGCCTTCTCAAGGTCATCCACCAGGAGTTCTAAAGCAGTAGCCTGATGGTACCCCTCGAAGTCCCGAATACTCTCAATATCACGGGAGAGGACCACCTTCAGCTTTGAGAATGGTACAGGCGAGCCCTTCAAAACTAGGACGATGGTTCGCTCCAAGCTTTTATAAAAGCTATCGACCAGGTCACCTATGTAATCATTCTCGGCCTCAGCCATTTCGGGCAGGGAGGCAACCTCGAAAAAGTCTACCAGCTTGGTTGACGCCGTCGCAGAAGAAGCAGCGGGAACACTGATAGCAGCAGGACTAGCCGAAGGCGATCTTGGCGGAGTCCTCATCGAAACCAGCACGCCAGCCACCGCGGAGGTAGGACTGGTAACCACCTCCTGGGCAGCAGGCTCAACCACCAGGGTTGGAGAAGTAGGGCTTGCAATCACCCTCAGTGCCGCACTCGGCAAAACAGTCCGCACCTCACTTGTTGATGTGATTGGGAGTGAGGATACCTCCGGCACTACCGCCCCTTCAACCTCTGGTCCTTCAGCTGATTTGGGCCGATAAGAAGGCAGGTCGCCGTACAGCGCGTCCAACACAGCAGCATCCGCTGTGGCCGAAGTGCTCATGTCACCTTTCGATCCCTCAGGAAGATCTACCGGCTCCCTTGAAGTTGATGCGTCTTGAGGCCGAACACCTGTAACAAGACTGCGGTTAGTCGGGACACTACATACAGAAAAGCCAAGAGGGTACGACAATACCAAAGGATGATGTTGCCACGAACATCTCGTCGGCCGCACCAGTCTCCAGAGGCTCCATCGGAAAATTTTTGGCAGAATCAACACGAACAACCGGCTCGCTTTCGCTTGCCGAATATCCTGTAGACCACCCGATAGAGCTCGATGCCTCAGGACTTCCTTTAGAAGTCCCAACGCCTGAAGGACCAACATCAGCCGCGCCACTCCCAGACTCTTCCGAGTGAGCAGGGGAACCGGCTGCAGCCCCATAAGTGAATAGGGGATCATAATGTTCCCCTTGTTCTCCAGCTGCCTCAGTTCCTACAATCAAAAAAGGATTGATGATAAGTCAATGGGAACGCACAAAAAGGCGTATTATATGAACAAGGTTAACCTTACCCAGACCTGGAGCGAATTCACCACTAGTCGGTTCAGCGACCGACGGTTCAGCTGCTAGTGCGGCAGCAGGAGGAATTGCTGTAGAGGGATAACCCTCTACGACAATCGTAGGAGCTTGGCGACGGGACTTCTTCGCCAATGACTTCCTACGAGATCCGCTACCTGCCCGTTTTCTCTTGAAGTGGACGTCAGAATCCTCTTCTTCTACTCCTTCCACACGTCGTGGGGAAGATGTCCCCATCACACCAGAACCGGCCGCAGGAGTATCAGCTCCAGCCCCCATCTCGAAGCGAGGGCTCCCCGCATCAGAAGCCTCGCTGTCATCCACAGCGATGAACTCCTCCAAGCCGGGGACACGAACCTGTTTGCCTTCTCTCTTATCAGAGGCTTTCCGCCTCAGTCGCTGAGAGATTAACTTCACACCCGTACTATTGGCATTAAATCCAGGAGGTGTGGAGTTGGAAGCCGCGTATCACTGGCAAAAGCATAGGGTCGTCGAGAGGCCGGGATCCTGCAGCGGCGTGCGTAGCCACGCCCCAGTGCCATCCGCAGTAAAGAACCGCCAGGCACGGGCCCCATCAATAAGACTCCCCATGAAAGCCAGGTCCGAATTGGGGTTGCCCACATACAGCTGGTCGTACCCGAATTGGCGGGCAAATCGACTCGGGACGTAGGGTTCCAGGTAGCAGATATCCCCACTCCTGTACAGCAAGTGCGAGGGCCGGATGCTGACCAGCCACTCGAAAACGCCTCGACTCATGGGAGACCGCCCTGACTCCGCATCTCGGAATTCCTCGTTGTATCCTGCACCCCGAATGCGAGGAAAATAGCGGAACAGGCTATAAGCGTCATGACGACGCACTAACTTACGGGCCTCGACCACGTAGGTTTTCATCCAAGAACAACCTTCAAACCGACGGAGAAGCGCCGTTCGAACACCCTGCGGAGGGTCTTCCCCAGCTCCAATCAAAGTAGGACAGTGTAAGGCGAACCACGCCATCAAGTAGGTGTACGGCAGACCCACCCTAGGATTGGGTCCATCGCAAGGAAGGATAGCACTCTTCCCACGTCTTGTCGCCGGCGGCCTGCAGAAAGCCTTCGTTAATGCGCGAAGGCCTCTTTGAATACAGCACACCATGGCCGGGAGAAGACCCAGACGGTGGCCATGGGCCAAGCGAACAGCGGGTAGCAGAACATTCGGATGAACGATGTCACCCGAGAAAGAAGGCACAACACACTTCTTTAACCAGACGGTTAAGAAACCGGCCAGCAGCGCCTTCCGAGACATAGGCCGACGGGCCTGATGGTGAAAGCTCTGAAGGATATCACCCTTCTCATAGGGACCAGCGTCTTCTGTTATGACGATATCCCTTTGGAGACACATCTCCATCCTTTCAACAATATCGCCATCAGCAACTCCGCGATGAGCTGCTTCAGGAGCATTCTTCATGTCTTGGAACAGGTAACTTCCCCAGCTCTTTAAGCTCTTCGAGCTACCCTTGCCACCACCGTGGATGCTGGAACAAATATGCAAGTGGCACATCAACTCCCGATAAGTCTCGAGCAGCGCAGGCTCCTGTTTCTCCAGAATAGCCAACTCCGCCTCACAGGGAAAGTACTCTTCGTATGAAAGAGACCCGAAAGGCAAAGCAGAGATTTCCCACATCTCATGCAAAGCCATGCCCAACTCGCCAACTGGGGTGAAGAAGGTCCCCGAAGCCGGGCAGTACAACTCAAGGATGGCATAGAAGCACGCCACCTTCATTTCAATGCCGTAGCAGGTCGCCCTGACGGCCTCATAGAGGTTCATCTCCTCTAAGTCCTCCTCGAAGTGAGCGAGGATATAGTTGGTCAAGTCCGCCCACCATGTCTTAGGAGGATGAACCCAACCGGGAGCCCTGAAGTCAGTGGCAGGGTAGTTCTCGTCAACTGCGCAGAATTGAGTGCCAAAGGTCTGCGCCACAGCCGGGTTCTCTCCCACTGGAAGTTCCCGCAATACCTTCCCAGGGTATAGCCCCATTATGCTGAGGGGAGGACCCTCCCTTGAATAGCCAGACTGAAAGGTCAATCTCCCAACATGGACGGATTCGACGCTTCGGCTTACGCCCCACACCATCTTCCGAGCCTGAGTCATATTCACAAAGGAAGATAGAGGAAAGTGCCGCTTAGTCGACGGAAGGTAAAACTTTTCACCATCCAGTTGAAAGATCCATTGTCCTTCGCCTGCCTGCAACTGGCGATCGGGATCGGATGCGGCATCCCCGAACATAAAGTCGGGCTTCCTGTAAGTCTGACGGTCAATATCCTCAAGAGGAGCCGTGGTCAAGATACTCCGCGTGGTCTGCGGATGACCGCCTTGGATGAGTGTATCCCGGACAAGGGAGCTCCGCTCACTGAACAAAGAGGCCTGTCCATGGAATTGCAGGCTGAGGTTACCATCTGCTCCACTGGTCAGCCCAAACAGACTACTCAGGAGATCGGGAGCGTAATGCACTGTAAAGACAGAAACGAACTATGATTAGTTTGACATTCAAGTGAATACGAAGACATAGAAATTCACTAAGGCATAGCCTCGCTCAGCAAGCAAGGCCAGCAAGGCGACAGCTTCGCGAATATAACTGCATTTTTTGCAGAAGGCGTCCAAAGTACCAACTTCGCTTAAGCAGGAAGTGATATAGCCCTAAGGGCTAACGTCACCAAGAGGGCATCATGGTCAAAAGTCACCCTTCGTGGCCATGACTGAAGGAATAGACCTATATCCTGTTCCTCAACAGGATGGAGACGGCCCGAGTAATGGCTTCGTATGGAAGCCTAAGGAAGAACTGTTCGGTTCTTAATTCCCCTGTGCAAAGGAAAATAGGGAGGTTCAAGGAAACAAGTTCCCTAATGAGGACGGATCATATTCAATCGAGAGAGACCACAGTCTCTAATCAGATAGGAAAATCCCTTACCAGTGACTGGTCGCTCGATGACCGGAGGAGAAGGACCCTCCGCTGCAGAGGTAGCGATCTCTTTTCCCGCTCGTCTCTTGGGCGCCATTGAAGAACTGTGGAAGTTCTTGAATTCCTGAACGAAGAAGGAAGAGGAAGAGGGAAAGTCAAGAAATTTCTCTGAAAAAGGAGATCTTTTCCTGTTCAGCCCGATCGAGATTTTATAGGCCAATCAGCGCCTGAAACGAGGCCTCGAAAAGGGCATATGCCGCCGTTTCGAATTAATTCGAAACGCCGCCCAAAGCGCCTTCCCGAGAAGCGCTGCTTCGATTCCGCTAAGGGTTAACTTCGCCACAAGTTAAAGTGCGGGCTTCGCACAATCCTTCAAGGACTTCGCCGAAAGGTTTACCTTAGCCCTCTAAAAAAAGGCGCTGACATGCCAGTCTCGCGAAGATCACCCAAAGAAAGGACTATGTCCTTAACTCCGCATACAGTTTAGCCCCGCTATGGCCAAACCCTCAAAGAAAGCAAGCAAAGATCAGATAATCAAGAGATGAACTTTCATTGATTTAAAAGGAGGAGTATATTGATATTACATCAAAGTTGTGTTTCATACAACACACCCAGTTGCTCGACAGGGTCATTTGCGCCAAAAAGCATACAAGTGGTTTTACCCGCTTCTAAGTCAAATCGATTGGACAAAGGAGGCCTTCCTCCTGCACAAGGCCGTAATCAGTGGCGCCGCAAGGACACGGTCATTATTCTCCACAAAAATGGCAGATCTTGCCAGGCCATTTTTGTTGAAGCCTGGCAATAAAACTTATTGCCGCCATCACGATAGATCACGTATAATGGGAATTGGCACTGATATCAGTGGTCTGACAGGTGGGATGCCCTCCTTCCCGAAGTAGATCGCCCTTAGAGGCCACCAAAGTTGAAAGTCGGCAATGATGCCAGTGATCTCACAGGTGACGCCTACTACCCCGAAACGGATCATCTCCGACAAAGCGGCTACCAGCCTCACCTCAGAACGAATCATCTCGTATAAGAGGCTGCCAATAGCCTCTGGGACACGCACCCGCTGCCCCGAATTGTCCTCCTGCTTAAAAGTAAAGCTTCAATCGGAGAAGCATAAGGCAATTTTATGGTTCCTTCCATCAAGTCACAAGATTGGCAAGCATAGCTCACTGCAATGCAAAATCAGAACAGATTAGCAGTTAAGCACAGAAAAAACTGCAAATCAGAATCTTTTGGGTCAAAGCAATCCAATTTCAGCAGAGTCCAAGCCTCACCTATATGGCTAGCCAGACTGACCCCATGGGATGCAGTCTTAGCTCCGCCTATATGGCAAGACTGGCTCAACTATTGAAGAGACCCAGTCCTAAGTTCTGCCTGGGCAGCGGATTTAATATACAGTGATCTTTCTGGGAAGCTATGCCAAAATCCTTCTCTGCAGATCAGTTAAATAGAGAACAAGGGAAGCTAATCCCTGAAGCAGCCGCTGAAGATGAATCAAGGGAAACGAATTCCCTAAAATCGGTGAAGTCGTTGAACGATCAAGACTTACCAGTCCTTGGCCGGATAATGACCAGAGTGGGCATTCCCACTAGTTCAGAGATCTGAGTATCTCTTTCAAACCAAGAGAAGAGAAGAGAGGCAAATCACTTCTCTTCAGAGGACCTCAAGTGTCCTATTTATAGGCCCCATGGCCTGAGCGCTGCCGCCTCAAGCGTGGAAGCACGAGCGCATTTAAGGCATTTACTGCGCCTTGAGAACAGGGACGGTTTCCCTTGGAACCGTGCGAAGGGAGAAACGTCTCCCTCATAAAAGGCACTGATGGCGCCTTGAAGAAAGGGAATATCCTCCCTCAGAAACGTGCAAATCGGAGAATATCTCCCTCGATCAGCACGAAGAAAGGAGTAATCCTCCTCGTAACCAGCCCACGGCAGTTGATCTCGGGAAAGCGACATGCCCTCCCAAGCGAATATATCTTCAGAAGCCCAGATGCGGGGCTACTAGCTGCGAAGCTACCCAGACGCGAGTCTACATGATTCCTCGGCGAATCTACATCCCAAAGCAGGATTCAAAGCGAAGCTGAACTCAACCATCATGGCGACGTTCATACTCCACACCACTACCAATCAAAGCAGTTCAAAGTGTTTCGTAGTCTGAGCCATTACAGACTTTCGAAAACTTTGAAGGGGGTCTTGTTGACACTTAAAAAAGACAAGATTCTTGTTGGTCCGAACAATGTCTAAACTTGTTGACATTTACAAAAGACAAGTGACAGACGAGCTGAAGACCAGTTTTCACCCATCTCCAAGGGACAAGGAAGCAACTTGGACTCCACTGATCCAGCAAGCAGACAGTGAACCCGGATTGTTTCTAAACAGACCTCAGCAGGTCTAAAGATGCTAGCACTTAGCATCGCATGAGCCCAAAGGGATAGCCTCGTTTGAGAGGCTAATATCACTCGACTTCGCCAAGAAGCCAACTGACAGCCTCGCCGAAAAGCCTCTTTTTCGGACTTCGCCAAGAATTGCCTCTAGCTCCGCCACAGGCTCAATACGGGCAGCGCCAATATTGATCTGCCACAGTCAACCTTTGACCAATCAAATCTCCGGATGAGATCGGATCCAATCAGATCAAATCCAATTAAGATCAAATCAGAGATCAAATTTGGCAGTTGATTGCCGCAATCTCTTGACTCTTCTAAAAACGAGTAAGAAGATCAGGGGAAATCCTCCAACGATATGAAAAGGATCAAAACAGATCAAGAGGATCAACCGACCTGCCAATTCTAGCTCCGTAGAAGCTGTCCTAGCCTCGCAGCAAGGCTAATTTCCAGATTTAAACAGATTTGATTCAATCTGTTTCCATATCTTCAAGGGACGATTATACCCTTGCTCTCCCTATAAATAGCCCGCCAGGGGTACAAGGAGAGGGGATCGATCAATCGAGAGAGATCAATAGAGATCAATAGAGGCAGACAGACGCGCAGAAGAGCTCCACAAGCAGAGGCTTCTTCACAAAGCACCGTGCGCTCTCGAATTCAGAGACCTTTTAGAGAATTGCTTTCTCTATCCAGGGTGTTGATACCCTAACATCGTCCTTCTTCTCAAAGAACCTCCGGAACCAGGCGAGAAGGAATTCCTTATTGAAGGCGATTTTGAGAAGCAGCAAGAGGGTTCTACCAACCTTCTATTCTCTGATTCCCCGAACCAGGCGAGAAGGGAATCTCATCGCTCGCATCATCAAAGGGACAAAGTGGTCGCGCGCTGACCAGACTCCTATCGGCACACTTCTCCAGAATCTCTGAGGAGATCTACTTGTAATTTTTTTAAGAATACTTGTAATTTAGCTCCTCAACCTTTTTTGTAAGTTTTCCCCCTTTGCAAACATAATGGAAAACACAAACTCATTCATACTCAAACAGTAGAATCTGTGAATAGAACCCGAAAATACTCAAAGCTCATAATCCACAATCTTTAACCCCATCTAAATACTATTAATTATCTCATGTAAAGAATATAGGACACGGGTCAACTCAAACTCTAATCGAGTCAATATACAAATTCAGGTGTCAAGAAATTCAATCTCTTAATAAAGTAATATCATATTTAATCTGTCTTCAATATCTGAATGAATTCTTATCTAAATAATCACCAATTAAATGAATATCAATTCTACTAAATAACTCAAATGAGATCCACATTGATCCTAAAACTCCAGTTTTAGAACCATCAAGAACTTAAAATAAACTAAGATAAAACTATCCAGATTCCTTGGAGAATCGTGAACACCATCAAAGACTAGAACTAATAGTAAGCATTATCAAAACTACCAATAGACTCTAAATACCACCAAACATATAAAGAATTATTGCCTAATAATTTAGCTCTCATTGACTCATCAATCATTAGATAAATGTATAAGTTTCAATTCATCACAAACTCTTATATTATCCAAATCCTAGATCTATTACTAAACTCATCAAGAACTCATCTCTCACATGTAACAATAGGCCAAATACTTCATTAACTCACATGAAATGATGAAATATACTATATAATAATCAAACAAAATGATCACTCACTAACAACAACAAATAAATAAAACACAAAGGTAAACACTCATATAAAATGACGTGGTTCCAGGTCGGAATCGCCATCAGGTTTGCACTATGCGAACTGGTCCGGATCTCTGAATCATCTCATGTGTCAGGTCTACTGCGAACACGAATGCGGGTCTCTGTTGCGAGGTTTGGAACACGCAATCAGCCCGAGTGCTGCAACAGAAATGCATATTCATATATATAGAGGGGGGAATTAACACACACACATATATATACTCACACATGTACACACCCACGCTGCACACACACGCGCGCGCGAGTACATATACACGCACACAAACACACACTGATACACACACGCTCAATACATAATACAGAGAGGTTAGAAAGAGGGGGAGACGGGTTCACTCAGGGAGGTGCTCGAAGGCTGTGCACGGCTATGAGGAGGTTGCAGCCATGGGTTTGGAGTTGCACGGCGGCAATTGCCATAGACAGAGGGAGATAAGCGCATCGAAGAAGTGGCCACTGACACTAGGTGCTGCCATATGGGGTTGCTGCTTGAGATCTGCATGAGGGAGATGGAGCTTGGGGTGCTCGTGGGAGGCATGGATGTGTTGGGTGTGGCAGAGCTCAGCCATGTAGGAAGTAGCAGCCAAGGAGGGAGTGGCACGGAGTTGGGCAGCTCGATAGCTGCTTGGTGGCCTGGTTGCAAGGTGGTTGCATGGAGGAGATGTGAGGGTGATGATGATAAGTGGTTGCGGTGGCGTACACGACAAGAGAGGTGTTGCCATGGTGGTCTCGCACTGGTGATTGAGTGAAAGGAGGAGGATATGATCGAGGTGGAGTTGACCATGGCTGTGGGTCTCGAGTGTTGGCTCAGTGGCATGGTGTTGGGGTGTTGCAATGAGGAGTGAAGATGTAAGATGTGGTGTGTTAACGGGGAGATCTCGGGGTGAAGGCGGCGGCAGAGATCGCGGTGGTATTGAACAGTGGCGATGGGAGGAGAGGGAGTGAAGAACGAGAGGAGGTGGGGAGATGGTGATGTTGTGGGTGGTTGGATGTTTCCAGAGGGAGGAGGAGGGGCGTGATGGGTTTGAAGGCCATGGCTTGGCTCAGGTGTTAGGCGTGGTTGGGTGAGGTGAGCAGCGAGCACGGGCGGCTCTCGGAGAACTGCGGGTGGTGGGGCTGATCTTAGACAAAGGGAATATGAGTAATGGATGACGATGGTGATGATGGCCATGGGGGGAAGGTTACAGGTGGCCATGAGGGGGTGGTTGCAGCTGTATATAGGGTTAGAGTAGGATTAAGGTTAGGATTAGAATTATCAAGTTATAGGGGGAGTGATAATGGGTTATTGGGTTTTAGGTTTAGGAATAGAAAGAAATTCAAGAATACTAATACTAATAGTAAATATAATAAGAGATAGACTTGTGTCATTTCGGAAGCATTCGAGCCATTCAAATACAACTCTCTGACATTCGAATATAAGATCTACTCGTTGAAGTTGAACTATATTATTTCAAGTATCTATAAACAAAAAATCAAATGTTTTAAATATTTTTTGCCCATCTATCAAGCGGTGCACAATGGACGACC
Source organism: Agave tequilana (assembly GCA_038442645.1). NCBI lineage: Eukaryota > Viridiplantae > Streptophyta > Magnoliopsida > Asparagales > Asparagaceae > Agave > Agave tequilana. The sequence continues at coordinate 58,375 of JAVJIF010022584.1, forward strand.
GAAAGTAGTGAGTTGGTTAGATCTATGTCTTTAGACATACAAATTCTCGATCCGGTCATTTGATCATGGTCCAAACATTTAGAAACCCCTACAAACCAATTTTTGTTAGGTTTCAAATATTCTACATTGTTAAACTAACTAACTCACTATTTAGGCCGTCCGTTTTTCTCCTACTTGATGCATGGGTAAAAAGTATCAAACACACTTGATTCTTAGTTTATAGATACTTGAAATAATATAGATCAACTTCAAGAGTAGATCTTATATTCGAATGTCGGATGTTAATATTTGAGTAGGAAGAATTCTGCCTCGAATCCTTCCAGAATGACACAAGTCTATCTCATATAATAATACTAACATTAATAATAATAATAATTACATTAATAATAATAACAATAATATTAACAACAAGAACAACAACAATAATATCAATAATAAGATTATTATATAATAATACTTAGTAACAATGCTCTAGTACTAATAATAGACAATAATAATAATGATTAATAATAATTGTAATGGGAATAATACTAATTAGCAATTAAAATGATAATAAGTGATAATGGTAATATATATAAAGCCAAATTAACATTTAATATATCAAAATCATTCGTATATTTAATAATAATAATAAAATAGTAAGTAAAATCAAATAAATATTTTTTAAAAAAATACAAATATATATTATCAAGTAGGGATATTGCAGAATCTATGTAAAATAAGATGAGAACTTAATTAAAAAATGACTAGTAACATAAATGAAAATTTGTGAATTTAAATCAAGAAGAGTTAGTATGAAATGATAGTTAGATTAACTGCATTAACCCTAATCGAAAACTAGAATGTGAATATTAGATCCGAATTAGATACCGATATTAATAATTATAATTTTTGTACTAAGTATGTGATTGAGTATGATATCATAAAAATCTCAAAATCTATCTAATAATTGAGACAATGAATAATAAACATTATTTATGATTGTTCTTGATTGTTAGAGAAGTGAATAATAAATAACTGCTTGATATGGCTCGGTCGCTTGACATGATTAGTAATATCGGTATGTTCATATATGCATACATATGTTTAGTATTAGCGATGATTGTTGTTAGATAAAATAACTATAATTATGAGCAAACTATCTGGTATAGATAAAATAATTAATGAATGAGAATACAAGTGATTGATTATATTGATAAGTATTATTTGTGAACTAAGTCATGAGTAACTTATCATGTATAATCGGGAAAACTTTCTACAAGAATGAGAACAATTTCTGATCTAGAACAACATTCTAATGTTTGTGTGATTAAAATTCTAATTAGTAGGACTATTATCATTGGTAAATTAAAGATGATATGGATTGTATAGTTGAAATCCTGTGAATTACTAATAATTGTAAGTTAAGAAAGAGTTTGATTATATATATGTCTATTGTGTAAAAGAACGGTATCTTTTGATAATCCATGCTATTCAAGTCATTCTAGTTGTCACATATGAGTTATATTGAACATACAAATTGTAATACTCATTTATGTTGGTGAATCAAGAATATTACATGTTTTTTATTATGCAAATTTGTGATACTCATTCATGTTAGTGATTTTGAGAATATTGCATGTTGTTATTATTTATTTATCGAAAGAAAGGACAGGTATCACCGGAGATGATCGAAAGGGAGTATTATTAGTATTATTTATCGAAGGAAGGGACCAGTAAAATCAGAGGTGATCGAAGGAGAGCATTATTATTTAAATTATCGATGGAAGAGACCGATATAATCAGAGGTGATCAAAGGGAGTTTTATTATTATTTAAATTATTAGAGGAAGGGATTGGGAGGAACATGAGGTGATCGAAGGGAGTATCATTATTATTTGAATTATATGTGATAATCATGCATTTTTATGTTTTTTTTTGCTTTCGATTGATGAAAATATATGATATATGAATCACTAAGAGTGATGCAGATTATTGAAATATGATATGTGTATCACCCTGAGTGATATGAATATATTTAGGTGATCGGTGTATCAGCAGATATGTTTGTAACATTCAGATATGGATGTGGTTGTTTATGACATCTGGTATGTGAATGCGTAATTGGGTACTATCATGAGTGGTATGTAACTGTAACACCCCGTTCTTAGAATACGTAATTAGTTGCGTATTCAGATTTTTTGATCGTAATTTTCAATTTACTTCCCGTATTTATTTTGTTTTATAAAATATTTATATGATTGTTTTGCTTTGGATTTGGATTCGTGGACTCAGAATCGGCCATAGTCTGAAGCGGGAGTCGATCCTAGCGTATTACTTGATTTAGTCTTTTTGTTATTCAGATTTGACTGATTTCAATTTTAAACATCATTTTCAATAATTTATATTTTTTATGATTTTTTGAAATTTTTCTGGGTTAAATTATAAATCTTTAAAACCAGTGTCAACTAGTGCGCTGATCGATTTTGAATTTTTAATTCATAACTGGAATTTAATTTCCAAAACTGCTTTCATATTATCTCTTAATATTATATTTTCTATGATAATACATTTTTGGTGAATTTTCTAAATTTATCAAATTCCACCAGATTTGGTGTTTGCCAGCATCGCTGGTAGATTTCAAGATTTTTATTTTGAAAACGAGATTTTATTTCTGAAAGCTAATTTTGTATTATTCCTCAGAATGATGTTTTCTACTTCTAGGTATTTTGAGGATTTTTTGGAACAGTCGATATTTCACGATATTATTATATTATTATTTTTCGAAATCTTTTCATTTCTTTCTTTCGTTCTTTCTTTTCCCTTCTTTTCCCCCATCCAATCACTGCGCTCACTCCCCTCCCCCCACATGGCCCAGTCACAATCCCCCTCCCATCACTCTTTTTTTCCTTTTCTTTTTCTTTTCCCTTTTTCTTTCTCTTCCTTTCTTTTCTCTTCTTTTCTTTCTTCTCCTTTCTTTTCTTATTTCCTTTTTTCTTCTTCCCCTAGTAACCAACAGCACCTCCCCTCTCCCACCTTCTTCCTCTTAAATTCTCTCTCTCCTTTACAAGTTCTTTCACTTTCTCCTCTCAATTTCCCTCTCTACTCTCTAAGCTCTCTCTCCTTCACTCTAATCTCTCTCTCTCTCTCTCTCTCTCTCTCTCTCTCTCTCCAAGATTGGTGCCATCACCACCTCCACCATGCCGGCAGCGGCCCCCAACCTCCGGTCAAGACCACAACCACCAACCCCTACCACTTACATCATTTCCTTCGCCAACTCCTTCCCTCTCCTCCATTTCTAACACCAACAACTTCGCCACCATCATCATCTTCTTCTCCTTCTTCTAATCACAAACACCCCTAACCTCCTCCTTCCTCTTCTTGGGGTGGCCCACGACTACCCCTGGCCTTCGGTGCCAACTGCACCATTCCTCCCCTGCGTCGCATGGCCGCGGTCGGGCGTAGTGGCTAGGGCCTCTGGCCCTGGCTGCGTGAGCAGCAGAGGGGCAACAACCCCTTTCTTTTCTCTCTATCTCTCTATCTCTCTCCCTGCACACACTCTCTCTCCTTGTCATCTCTCTCTCTCAGTTGTCCCTCTCTCTAGACTTTTCTCTCTAACTCTCTCTCTCTCTCTTTAGGTTATTCTCTTTCTAGCTCCCTCTTTCTCTTTTTAAATCTATTTCTCTCTCTAGCTCTCTCTTTCTCTCTCTAGGTCTCTTTCTCTTTCTCCTCTCTCTTATTCTCTCTCTAAAAATATTTAATTATATTTTAATATATTATGGCACGTGTGTGAGTTTCTGAGATTTCGAATTTCACGGCATTTTCAGAGATCTAGGTGAGTGTCCTTGCCTCATTTTGGGTTTCCCAGCTTCGTCGGGTCGACGTATATTTTATTCTGTATTTTATGGTATTTTGTATTGGGCTGTGCCCTTGTATTTGTATGTGGTCGTGTACCTAGTATTGTACATGTAAATACCTGTGATGAATATTTGTACTAGGCAGTTTATATTCCTGTAGCCTGTGATGTTGTCTACGACTGCCTTATTACGTGCGTGTGATTGATACTAACAGTTCTGCAGGTACTATATCCAACCTTCGGGTTGCGTTTAGCCTCGGGGTTCTCTACTCAGCCTCTGGGCTTCACTAATCCATGGTAGTCTAAGGCTTCACTAATTCATGGTAGTCTAGATATTATCACGCTTAATGCATGCTCGTGTGGTACTAACATTGCAGGTATCCTTGTACCGACTCTAAGTTTCTGCCCACTCCCGGGCTGGCTACCCAATTGGTTTTAGGCTTGCAACCTTATCAGTTTTGTGATAGCTACCGAGAGTGCGCTTAGACCTCGAGTGTACTTTAACCTTCGGGTACTCCCACCCACTTCTTCGAAAGAGGAGTGTGCTTAGACCGTCAGGTTTCTTATACTTCGCCTGGTAGGCATGCTTAGCGCCCAACGTTATCACTAGATTCGTCTAAACGGAACTCTGTTGGATTTTTAGACTCAACTTTTAAGACGAGTCATTCTAGTAACTCCGCCTAGCGCTTTAGTGACTAAACACTGTTCGCTGATCGTGCCTCCAGCTTGCTCATCTCTGCTTGATTGTATTTAGCTATTATCTATCACTTGTCATGTACATGCTTGATATGTTAACACTTGACATGCCATTACTTGACACTTGACTCTTGCATGCCATCACCTGACACTTGTATGTATCACTTGACAACTGATGTGTTATCACCTGACATGCTACTACTTGACACCTACTCATATTATATTATCGCTTATCACTCGCCCCCTTTATGACATGACTTATCACCTCCCATCTATCATGTTAACACTTGACCTGTGATTATCACATTTTCGAAAATCCTGTACTTGTTATCCTGTTTTATATACAGTGACCTGTATTTCTGTTATTCATGTACTTATGTACTCTAGAATTCCTGATCATGTCTTACTCCTGCTAATTCCATAAATTGATAATTACATAATATTATAATAAGGCAACTTGCATCAGATTTGGGCGAAACTAACGGGTCCCGAATAGTTTCATATTTATGATGGTCATATCGAGTTACGCTAGCCACATACTTGGGGATAACCTGGTGGCCACCAGAGATTCTACGGGGTGTACTGGCACCTATTTCCTCCTATTTATTCTTGTCGAGTATGTACAAGCCCTAAGCCTATTTTTACGAGATCTGCGATATCCTATTCCTATTCGGACGTACAATAAGTTATCGGTACCTAGAGGTACGTTCCGACTCAGCACCTGATACTCCATGGTCGTTATCCCAGGCAAGTACGGGACCCATTCTAGACATGATTCGTCGAACTCTATCAGTTTTCAAATAACTTGCTCAATAAGTTGTAAGTGAAAGTATGTGGAATGGGACACATACTAAAACCTACAACTTAAACGGCCCAATTATAATAAGATGGTAATATTCAATTCGTTGTTTATTTTGTAACTCGGGTTGCATTCAGATTTCGGTGATATAGGATAAAGGTATATACATGAGGGTTTCCTTATTTGGATTATTCCTTTGATGTGCTTATCTCAGGAAGCCGTAATCTGGGTTGTACTGCTGATTTTTCGTATTTGCTTTCATCATTTTTTATTCATTTTTGATTTTACTACTATTATTATTATATTATTGTTGCTTACATCTAGGCTTACCACTGGTGTTCTATTCCACCAGCCTCCTGTTCTTATCCTATTATGCTATGCATGTTCCCTGCTTGATATCATTTACTCTTTATCTGCTCCTGTATGCATGTGCTCACGATACGGTTTTCAATGCATGTTTATAAATCAGAGTTATCAATACACGTGTACTTATTCCTGCACGCCACTTGTTGGGGAGTTCTGACTCCCTGGATCCTCATGTCCAGATCTCGGAGCTTGGAGCTTGTGGATTCTCCTAGTTGCTGATCAAAGGGCGTAGCGATAGCGTGGATCATCGACAGACCGTCTGAGACCCTATCCTTCCAGGCCTCCCTGTTCGTCTCTCGAGTTTTCTTTCTGTAACTTGTGAGTGCCCTTTTTACGGTTCTTACTTGTATATCTCTTATATTCTCGCATTTGCGCCGATCGGTGATATAATATTCTTGTAATATTGTGTCACATCTGGTGATGACTTTGTAATTGTACTCATATATTGGAATGTATAATGCACCGCGTATTTCTAAACTCTGATTCTTACCTGTACTGATGCTTAGCTATATATGTGAGGGTATTTTTGACCTACGTATATATGTCGCAGTAATGTCTCCATACCCACGAAGTCAGGACGTTACAGGGTGGTATCAGAGCCTAGGCTCTTGCATCCTTGGTACGTCCAGATGGCAAATTAATGGTAAAAAAATTTGCAACTGGAATGCATGAGTCCTGGTTATACAATCCAACTATAAATACAGATTTATCTTTTCTTTCTTGATCATCCTCTTTTGATTCCTAATCCCTTCCATCTTTCCTCTATTTTGGTTTTTCGTAGCCTTTATGCCAACTTAAGATATGGATAGACAGGGAATGTGACGGCAAGCAAGTTATGGTTTACTCTCCTCTAATTCTTATACTCTTTTGATTTCGATGCGTCGTGATTCTTTATGTCGGGTATTCTATGAAGTTCGAGTATTCTCTAAATATTCATCTGTAGACGGATTATTATTCAGAAGACGGTTATTCAAAGGTTGCAGCATTCAGTATTCAGAGTTCTTAATTATCAGTTTTCTTTATATTTACTGAAGTTTTGCGGCTATTCTTTGAACAGCAGACATCAAGTCTATAATATTACAGTATTATCAGAAGAATTATACAAAAGAAGTGTAGAAGATGTCTATGCCCAAACGTATAGATCAGTCGGTTATGAACATTGCCCTTAGTTATTCATATTTTAACTGGTATAAATTTCCGTCTATGTCCTTTTTGTGTTCATTTTACCACTTACGAAATTGCGAGGACACAATTTTTAGTGGGATGGAATGTAGCATCCCGTTCCCGGAATACGTACTTAGTTGCGTATTCAGATTTTTTGAGCATATTTTTTGATTTATCTCCTGTATTTGTTTTGTTTTATGATTTATTTATGTGATCGTTTTGCTTTGAATCTGGATTCGTGGACTCAGAGTCGGCCCTAGTCTGAACTTGGGGCCGATCCTAGTGTATTACTTGAGTTGGTCTTTTCAGCATTCAGATTTGACCAACTTCAGTTTTAAACATCATTTTTCAATATTTTAGATTTTTTATGATTTTCTAAAATTTTTCTGGATTAAATTATAATTCTTCAAAACTAGTGTCGACCAATGGCGCTGATCGATTCTCAGATTTTTAATTCACAACTTAAGTTGAATTTCTAGAAACTGCTTTCACATTATCTCTTAAAATCATATTTTCTATCTTAATGCATTTTTGGTGAATTTTCTAAATTTATCAAAATTCCACCAGATTTGGTGTCGGCCAGTATCGCTGGTAGATTTCAAGATTTTTATTTTGAAAATGAGATTTTATTTCTAAAAACCAATTCGTATTATTCCTCAGGATAATGTTTTTTTACATCTGGGTATTTTTGACGATTTTTCTGGAACAGTCGATATTTCACGACATTATTATATTATTATTATTTTTCGAAATCTTTTCATTTCTTTCTTTCTTTCTTTCTTTTCCTTTCTTTTCTCCATCCAATCACTGCGCCTACTCCCCCCCCCCAACATGGGCCCGGTCACAATCCCCCTCCCGTCACCACACACACACACACACACTCTCTCTCTCTCTCTCTCTCTTCTTTTCTTTTTCTTTTCCTTTTTTCTTTCTCTTTCCTTCTCTTCTTTTCTTTTCTTTCTTCCCCTTTCTTTCCTTTTTTCTTCTTTCTTCTCCCCCCTGGCAACCAATGGTAGCGCCTCCCCTCTCCCACCTTCTTCCCTCTCAAATTCTCTCTTTCCCCCTAAATTCTTTTACTCTCTCCTCTCAATTTCTCTATACACTCTCTAATCTCTCTCCCCCTCAATCCAATCTCTCTCTCTCTCTCTCTCTCTCTCTCTCTCTCTCCAAGATTGCCGCCACCACCACCTCCAACATGTCGGTGGTGGCCCTACTAACCTCCGGCCAAGACCACCACCACGACCACCCCACCACTTCCATCATCTCCTCCCCCGACTTCTTCCATCTCCTTCATCTCCAACACCAACAACTTCACCACCATCTTGATCTTCTTCTCCTTCTTCTAATCACAAACACCCCTAACCTCCTTTTCCCTCCTCATTGGGGTGGCCCACGGCCACCCCTGGCCTCCGGCGCTAGTGCCGGCCCACGCCATTCCTCACCTACACCGCCTGACCGCGTGGCCACGGCCAAGGCGCAGCAGCTAGGGCCTCTGGCCCTGGCTGCGCGAGCAGCAAGGGGGACAACATCCCCCCTCTTCTTTTCTCTCTTTCTCTTATCTTTCTCCTTGCACTCTCTCTCTCCCCTTGTCCTCTCTTTCTCTCTCATCTGTCCTCTCTATATTGTTCTATCTCTAACTCTCTCTAGGTCATTCTCTCTCTAGCTTCCTCTTTCTCTCTAAATCTTTTTCTCTCTCTAGCTCTCTCTTTATCTAGCTCTCTTTCTCTCCTCTCTCTCCTCTCTCTAATTCTTTTCTCTCTAAAAATATTTAATTATATTTTAATATATTATGGTGCAAGCGCGAGTTTTTGGGACTTCAGATTCATGGCTGTTAGAGATTTAGGCGAATGTCCTCGGCTTATTTTGGGTTTTCCCGCTTTGTCGGGTTGACGTATATTTTGTTCTGTATTTTTATGGTATTTTGTATTGAGCTGTGCCCTTGTATTTGTATGTGGCCGTCTGCCCAGTATTTTACATATAAATGCCTGTGACGAATATTTATACTAGGTAGTTTATATTCCTGTACATGTACTATGCCTGTGATGTTGCCCACTGCAGCCTTATTACGTGTGTGTGATTGATACTAACACTTCTGCAGGTACTATACCCAACCTTTGGGTTGCGTTTAGCCTTCGGGCTCTCTACTTAGCCTCCCGACTTCATTACTACACTGCAGTCTAGATATTATCACGCTTATATGCATGCTTGTGTGGTACTAACATTGTAGGTATCCTTGTATCGACTCTGGGTTCTGCCCACTCCCAGGCTGGCTACCCAGTTGGTTTTTAGGCCTGCACCCTTATGAGTTCCGTGGTAAATATTGAGAGTGCGCTTGACCCTGAGCGTACTTTAGCCTTCAAGCTCTCTCGCCCACTTCCTCGAAAGAGGAGTGCGCTTAGACCGTCATATCTCTCATGCTCCGCCTGGTAGGCATGCTCAACGCTCAGCGTTTTATCACTAGATTCATCTAGGCGAAACTTTGCCAAATTTTAGACTTGCCTTTTAAGTCGAGTCATTCCAGTAGCTCCGCAAACACTTTAGTAATTAAACATTGTTCGTTGATCGTGCCTCTAGCTTGCTCAGCTCTACTTAATTGTGCTTAGCTATTACTCTATCACTTGTCATGTACATGCTTGATATGTTAACACTTGACATGCCATTACTTGACACCTGACTCTTGCATACCATCACCTGACACCTGTCTGTATCACTTGACAACTGATATGTTATCACCTGACATGTTAATACTTGACACCTGCTCTTGTTATGTTATCACTTATCACCTGCCCCCGTTATTACATGACTTATCACCTACCATCTATCACGTTAACACTTGACCTGTGATTATCACATTTACGGGAACCCTGTACTTGTTATCCTGTTTTATAAACAGTCACCTGTATTTCTGTTGTTCATATACTCTAGAATTCCTGATCATGTCTTGCTCCTGCTATTTCTGTAAATTGATAATTACATAATTTTATAATAAGGCAACTTGTATCGGGTTTGGGGGAAATTGATGAGTCCCGAATAGTTTCATGTTTATGGTGGTCATATCGAGTCATGCGTGACCACATACTTGGGGATCACCTGGCGGCCACCAGGGATTCCGTGGGTGTACTGGCACCCCTACTCTTTCTGTTATTCTTGTCGGGTATGCACAAGCTCTAGGCCTATTTTTATGGGAATTGTGATATCCTATGGCGTACAATAAGTTTCCGGTACCTAGTGGTACATTCGGCTCAGTACTGGATACTTCATGGTCGTTGTCTCGGGCAAGTACGAGACCCATTCTAAACATGATTCATCGAACTCCATCAGTTTTCAAATAACTTAATAAGTTGTAAGTCGAAGTTGTGAAATGGGACATATACTAAAACCTCCAACTTAGACGGCCCCAATTATAATAAGATACTAATATACAATTCATTGTGTTATTTTGTAACTCAAATTGTATGCGATTAGATTTCGGTGACATGGGATAAAGGTATATATGTGAGAGTTTTCTTGTTCCGATTATTCCTTCGATGTACTTATCTCAGGAAGCCGTAATCTGGGTTGTACTGCTGGTTTTGTCATATTTGCTTTCATCGGGTTTTTATTCGAATTTTTAGTTTTACTACTATTATTATTATATTATAACTTCTTACATCCTGGCTTACCACTGGTGTTCTATTCCACCAGTCTCTTGTTCTTATCCTATTATGCTATGCATGTTCCCTGCTTGATATCATTTACTCTCTATCTGCTCCTGTATGCATGTGCTCACGATATAGTTTTCAATGCATATTTATAAATTGAATTTATCGATACACATGTGCTTATTCCTGCACGCCACTTGGCATTCACAACACCACTCATTGGGAAGTTCTGACTTCTCTGGATCCTCATGTGCAGATCTCGAAGCTTGGAGCTTGTTCTCCCGGTTGCTGATCAAAGTGGCGCAGTGGTAGCGTGGATCATCGGCAGACTGTCTAAGGCCCTATCCTTCCAGGCCCTCCTGTTCGTCTCTCGAGTTTTCCTTCTATAACTCGTGAGTGCCCTTTGTACGATTCTTACTTGTATATCTCTTATATTCTCGCATTTACGCCTATCGGTGATATAATATTTTTGTAATATTGTGTCACATCTGGTGATGACTTTGTAATTGTACTCATATGTTAGAATGTATAATGTACCACGTATTTCTGAAATCTGATTCCTGTATATACTAATACTTAGCGTATATATGTGAGGGTATTTTTGACCTATGTATATATGTCGCAGTAACGTCTCCGTACCCACAAGGTCAGGGCATTACTGTAACTTGCGTGTACTTTGCATATCTTATGTACATGGGAAGAACAATAATGAACTAAAATCAATATAAAAGTAAGCAAGATTGTATACTCTCGGAGATGTGATTGTGATCGTGAGTCATGTGTAAAACATAAATGTGTTGTTAACTAAATATATGTGATATACTAATATGTATGTGATTGGTGAATCACCAGGTGAACATAAGAGATGGACAATATAACATAAGATAATATGTTAAAAATTAGAATACGTGAGTCAAGAAGAGTGCGAATAACAAGTGTAGGGGGCCGGAAATCCTGGTGGTCGGAGAAAGTGGTTTTAGCTGTAAAAGATTTCCTTGATTCAAGCGAAACGATTACAACCAAAAGAACTACTCTTCCCTCTTTTCTAGTTACAAGGGAGGGAGGATGTCTGAATCTTCCCTTTGTTTAAGGCTGGGTTTCTTCGTGTGGCGATGGAGAGTGAATCTTGTTCTCCGTTGACCAGATGACCGTCCTGGACCGTCGGGGGTCTTCTCTTCGGTCGGTAGAAAGAGTAACTCAGCTCAGTCTACCAAAACTCTCAAAGAGGAGGTAGGCGAAGAGCGGCTAGTACTCAGTAAGCTCGCTGAAGAGTCGTGCTTCTCTCTTGATGATCCTCCTGCCTGGATTCGATCGATCTTGATGATGCCTTGACCTTCTTCCCAAAGCTTCGATCTTATCAAAGCTCTCCCTTCTCCAAAATCCGATATCAAAAACTCCCCTCCTCTCTTCATAGCAAACAAGGCTATTTATAGGGATCTCAGGGGGTGAAGGTGCCTCCTGAAAACGCTCCCGAATGAGGGGCCACTACCCGCTACATGCGCGGTGACTGGCCCCGTAATCAGGGCAGTTGCAACTGAGACGCGGGCGTTGGGCCAAACGCGCCTTGAAGTTTGAGACGCGGGCGTCGAGCCAAACGCGCCTTGAAGTTTGAGACGCGGGCTTCGGGCCTTCACGTCTGGATGCTGAGGCGCGGGCGTCGGGCCGACGCGCCTTGATGCTGAGACGCGGGCTTCGGGCCGACGCGTCTGAACGTTGAGACGCGGGTGTAGAGCCAACGCGTCTTAATGCTGAGACGCGAGCATCGATTTCTCGCGTCTAGAGCTTGAGACTCTGCTTCCTTAATGGCTGGTCTGTGTAGTCATTTTTAGACAGCCTACAGAACCCCCTCCAAAGTTTCTGATATTCCGCAGTTGAATGGGACGGATTTCGGAATACTTTGGATCTTAGCCGTGTTCGCGTTTATGACTGGACTGTTGATGCTTCGGGTTTGATCTTATCTGGAATTGGTCTTCGTGAGTGTACTGTTGAACTCTTTGAAGCCGTCAGCGTTGATCGTGTTGAGTGTCTAGATACACAGTCTAGACCTCCCCGATTGCTTTTAGTCTGTCACGGGTGCGCTTTTGGCCGGGAGTGGTTGGTTGTCTGTTTGCGTCAGTGTACTGTTGAACTGACTTTGCAGAAGCAGAGACTGGACGCAGGTTCCTTTTTGAAAAAGCAGAGACTGCTTTAAAGACGCGACTTCTTAGCGAGACGCGATGTTTGGCCTGTTTGAGGGGACGCGGACTTTGGAGAGACGCATCTCTTGAAATGCAGACGCGATTTTCTGGGTGCATTTATGATGATGCTGACGGGGCATGTCCACCGAAGAGCCGCGTACTTTGGGGCGCGCGCCTGTGCCATGTCATGATTACGCCGCCAGCTGGCCTGGGGAAACGGCGAGATTTCGCCTTTTGGAGCGCGGATCCCCCGGTTCATTAAATGAACTGCTCCACGTGTCAACTTCTGACTTGTGGCGGGGTCGCGACGCATGATCTTCCCTGTTCAAACAATGATTTGGCTCCACGCGTCAGGCAGCGATTCGCTGCAGCGTTTATTGGGCCAAACGCTGCGTATTTTCGCGAATCTCTGTGCCTATAAAGGCAACAGTTAGAGAGATGTATCTTCTTCTCCGAACGAACGCATTCTCTGAGAAAAAGAACTTCCTTCTCTCTCCAACTATTCATCTCCTCGCTCGATTTCTTGATCTTCAATGGCTCCCAAGACAAAACCGACTGCATCGACCTCAAGGGCGACCGTCGCCGAAGCTGAGAGAGATGCTTCCTCTGCGCAGGAGGTGTTTTCCGAGGTAAAAATGCACCTTCGGTGTGGGTTCCGCCATAAAACATGTTCATAGAACCCTAAGGACCTTTACACAATATCGTGTTTGATTCTCGGACGCTGTCCTTGAGATGATAACCGGGGCGCGGGCCTGATGATCCGACGCTGGTGAACTCTGCACTCTGGGTCCTTCACTTAGAATATTTCTAATTGTGAAGGTCTCTGGACGCGATTTGCAGAACGCGGATTTGATCCATGCGTTCTGTGTCTTCAACCGCCGATTTTGTAGAATCTGGCGTTTGAGTCCAAGTACTTAGATTTTCATAAGTCTTGGTTTGCAGAACGCAGCTTTGCAGGTCTGGACGCGGATTCGAAAAGTTCCTGCGTCCAGTATCTCTTCTGCGTTTTGGTGCAAGTTCGCAGGTCTGGACGCGGATGATAACTCCTGCGTCCAATGTCTCGGCTGTGTTTTGAATTATGAACACTTAGCGTCTTCCCTTATTTTTGGCAAAGTATCTGACCAAGTGTCTTTTTCTTTTGCAGTGCCGCATGTTTCAGGTTCACTCGCCAAGATGCACCATTTTGGACGCGTGGGTGTGCCGACCGGGGCTTGACCTTTGTGCAAAGGATGAGTGTCCCTGTGACTGCTGACCAGTTGCTGGATCGCAGGCTCTCTAATGTTAACAGGAGAACCTTTCGGGCACTTATGACCGATGCCACGCTCAAAACGGATGACGGTGTCAGGTTGGAGAAGCCTGCCTTCTTCTTTGGGGATCATATCTATGATGATGGCCGTCGTGTGTCTGAGGGGACCTATAAATGGCTCCGTGAGATAAAGGGCGGAAGATTCTTTCTTCCAGACATGGAGAGGATGTTCCCGATGTCCTACTTTCAACACATGTCTGTTCCCCGAAAGATGGAATGGGACATTTCTCAGTATATCCCTGAGATCGCCCTTGGTGACTTTGGCCTCCAAAAGGTAGACCGCCATGATAGTCATGACGGGTCAGTTGTCGGACTGTTCCCTGCGTCGTCCAAGCCTGAAATCCCAATTAGAGAGATCCCGGAGCTTGCTACCACCTTCCTCAATTCCTTCATAGAGGCAGGGGGTGACTATCCTGTCGACTTCCGTACGTATGGATGGGTCCATTCTCCAGAGAATTACTGGTGGGGCAGGATGGTGGGTTTTGTCCTTACCAATCTTGAGGGGCCGCTGAAGCGTGTGGGGCTGTACCCAGCAGTCAGGGCCGTGCATGGGGCGTCCCGATGAGTTCCCATAACTTCTTTGGGATTCTGGAGCGCTACAATCCTCGGACGGGGACATTCTTTACTCCGGTCGGAGAGATGGGCCTTGCCCTACACGAGTTGTATGAGGTCTCCGGGTTGTCGTCAGGGGATATTCCTTACGGGAATTTGTCCCAACCACGGGAGCTGCGCCTTTTGGAAAAGGAATCTCCTCAAGTGTATGAGACCTACTGGAAGGTGATGTGCCATTTCTACATCTGCGGCCAGACAACTGCCTGGAGGTCAGGAGGCGTCAAGCAACTATCCTGGGCTGATTATCTGTTTAATAATGTCAGCAATAAGATCTCCCAGTAATCCGACTAGCTCCTAGTTCTGGTGGGGAAGTTGAAGACAGGATCGACGCAGCTTCTGACAAGTTCTACACGACGGAGTCGAACGAGGACGGCTTCGACCCTGACTTGGTCTTTGAGAGCTTTCACCATCAAGCCCGGACCCCTATTTCTGATCAGGCGCTGTTGGCGGGCTTCCTGATGTTGTGGCTGAAGAGGTGTGTGGTGCCCACGCTACCACATGAAGTTATTGTGGCAGATGTGGTGTACCCGGCGGTACTCTTGGCTCATGGCCACCCCATAGCCTTTCTTCCCGCCGTGGTGGCTGGTATTCAAAGCGGGCTGCGGGGTTTGACCAAGAGCTTCTGCGGACCCCCAAAGACTGCTAATTCTCGTGGGGAGCCGTATACCGACTCAGAGGGGAACCCGACGGTGAGGCACCCCAACCCGCGGATTGAGCTGCCTTACACGTACCTCATGGCTTGGTACGTGATGCATTGCCCATCTCTAATGACGGCGGCGCGTGGGAGCGTGGATCATATCCCATTTGTGCAGCGGCTGGAACGTTCGGAGTGGCATGACACCTACCTGTATTACATTAGGAAGCGTCTTTCCTGTGCCATGAACTATCAGCTTAACCGTTGTTTTCCAGAGGTTCAAGGTGCAGCCCCCGGGGAGCTGTTCACGGATGTCGCTGGGCGGGATGACTTCTCGCAATTGCCTGCCGGAGCCTTCTGGTGGTTGATCAATATACGACCAGGATATGTGCTGTTTCGCCAAGGAACTTCCTGCACTATCGAACCGTATATGCCAAGTCGTTTTGCCCGACAATTTGGCTATGATCAGCTTTACGTCGGGAATCCCAATGCTCAACTTGCCTTTGACGGGAACCTGTTCGAAGGCGCTCGGGCTTGGTATTACAGTGTGGCTGGAGGGACGGGAGCAACGTTCCATCTACCCGACGAGGCGCCTAAGTGCCGTATGAGCTTCAGCTTCTGTATTTGGTACTCCCAAGCCGGCCAGACGCCAGACCTTATTCCGGAGTCTTCATGTCTTGAGAGTATCAATGCCAGTCTCGAGGAGAGGTCTGAATCCAGTAAACGTACTAAACTCCTCGACCAGTACCTGAAAGCTCAGAAGGAGGTCGAGAAACGATCGAGGAGGGAGCCCCCCAGTAGTGAGGGCGGCACCGCGACCGCAAGGGCAAAGCCGCAAGCGACGAGGGCGGAGCCATCAGCAATGAGAGTGGAGCCGCGACCGGCAAGGAGGTCGAAGCAATTGGCGAGGAAGCGTCGTCGACGCTCTGCTTCTGTAGTTGAGCCTGCCCCAAAGAAGGCTCGGAGGGACTTAACGGCTGAAGTCTCTCAATCCAGAGCTATCTCTGCTGGAATTGAGGTTCCTCCTGAAGGTGTCCCTATTAGAGTTGAGGAACCGCTGGAAGATGAAGATTTTCCAAGCTTGGTCCGTGCTCCTAGGTCACGCAGCGAGACCGTGGAGGAAGGGGAGCTTGTTGAGCGACCCCTTATTGCTGGTGATGCTAAGTCACCGGAGGTTGACATAATGGGAGAGTCTCCTTCTGCTCATGAAGGAGAGACGAGGTACAGCAGCCGGGGTCTCCTAGTGTCTTTATTTTCAATCCTCGGGCAGTCGACCCTAGTCCTACCACTGGGGTGATTGGGGTAAGGCTCCTGTTGCGGAGCTTCCTCGTGTGGCGCTATCGTCTTCTTCGTCATCGGGAGAAAGTGACTTTGAAGATAAAGTCGACTATGGCGATGAACCCGCTCTTCCTGATCAGGGCGGATTCTTTGACGTCTCAGAGGAGGAACAACATGAGGGTGAGCCCTCGATGGCGCCATCGTCACTGGCGACAATTGTTCCCACTGACGGTATTCTTTCCTCCTTTTGTTTAATTCTCTTTTTTCATGTTGAAGAGGATGTTCTAACATTCTTCTTTTGTACTGCAGGGTCAGCTGGAGGTACCGGGGCTCAGCCCGAGGGAGTTGAGGCTTCGGTTGCCGAGACAACCTCAGTGGGGGCAGCTGTTGAAGTTGGGGAGCCTTCCCCTTTGCCAGGAGGGGAAACAACCATTGAGGCTGAGGAGGCTCTCACTCCGCCGGTGGAGAAGGCTACTGCTGAAGCTGGGGAGACTCCCATTCTACAGGACTCGACGCCTCTGGACCTCGAACCTAGTAAGGTAGCTCTGACTGAGGGGGCTCAGGTGGGGAGTCTGACGATCAGCACCCTTCCAGAAGGCCACACAGCTCAATCCTCGGTGGAAGTTTCTGAAGAGGTTGTGCTTACAGCTCCTTCCTTGGTCGTGGAAGCTCCTGCAGAGGCAGCGCTCCAGGAAGCGCCAGTGGGTAGTCTTGCTCTTGCCACATCGACGGCCGGCACGGCTCTTGTGCGAGAAGACCCGCCCTATATCCCTTATCCCGTGACAGAAAAGGGTCGGGAAGCTTCTTAGGTGGTGAAGACATGGGGGAGCTGGCACGTCAGATGGTGCAACAATTCTTCACCTCGATGGGATCATGTATTGATCTCATCTTCCGTGGACACAGCACCTTCCAGTTCGCCCAGAGACTTCTTGAAAATATGGCCGTGAGCGTCGAATTGGCGGGAGGCCCTTCACTTGCCAGGGCATGCCTGCGGGTGGTAGAGCAGCTTGGAGATAACCTGCGGGAGCTGGAATCTTTGGAAGATGCTGGTTCTTCCGGTGAGGCCCAGGCCTCCTGACCAGGCTCCTAGCTGCTCAGGAACGGGAGCGACAGGAGGCGGAGGCACAGATCACTGCCGAGGTCCGTGACCTTGAATATTCCAAGGCTGAATTTCAGAAATTAGCCGGAGATTCGAGGGAATCTGAGCTTAGTGTGCAGAGCACGGAGCAAGTCATCCTCAGAACTCGGGATATTATCGCCAAGGCGAAAGCTGTTCTTGCGCTAAATGAGGAGAAACTTGTTTCCCTCAAAAGGAGCTTGAGGAGCAACGGGCTGCTACGGCGCGTGCTGAAGAGAGTCTATCCCTACAATCTTCCAGGGTGGAATCTCTGCGGATGCAGCTGGCTGCCAGAAGTTTCTTATCTGAGGCGGAGCTGCGGGACCGGGCTATCATGGAGGCTGAGAGGACGCGCCAGCATGGGATTCACCGCCTTAGGGAACAAATCCGTTCCTTGGCGAACCAGGACATTTAGCCTTCTTTTCTTCTTTCTTTTTTTTTTTTTGTAAAGAAAAGGGACACTCCATTTATTAAGAGTGTTTGTATCCACTTCTATCATTTTTTTTTGATATAATAGAAGTTTTCTTTAAGCTTTTGTCCCAATTTCTTTGTCCTGTTGTGGATGAGTCCAACTCTTGATCACTAGTCGTGATTACTGAACTTAGGTAGGACTAAGTTCTTTTAATGAGACGCGGCGTCGGCTCTAAGTCTTCTTGATGAGACGCAGCATAGAGTGAAAACGCGACCTCCGAACGCAGCGTCAATCAAGGGTGAGACGCGGTTCTTAGTTCATGAGAACTTAGGCAGGACTAAGTCCTTTTGACAAGACGCAGCATCAATCCATAGGGAGACGCGGCCATCATTGCTTCATGAGACGCGGCATTCATTCAGGGAGACGCGGCTCTGAATAACGCGGATCTGCTTCTGCGAAGAAGGAAGCGGATCAGGCAGACGCGGGAGACGCAGCCTTGTGCCTTTCCCTTAATTCAAAAATGGATTAAGTGCTCTCTGAGGGGACGCGACTTTGACTCGCGCGGGCATCTTTCTGGGACGCGGATGTGCGGATAGTTCCTCAATCCGCGTCTGGGTGTAAACTCCCAGGCGTTACATACAGCCTGTCATAGGGATTTGGTGTGATCTTTAAATATCCGATGCGGATTTTCCGCTTTGTTTCCCGAAGCAGTTGTCCACGCGTCGGCTGCTGATTGGGCTTGAGTATTGATTCTCTTAAAAGAAATCAGTGCGGGCGGTTGGAGATCAGCGCCAGCGGCGTTCTCGAAGCAGCGTTACACGCGTCCGGCCCCTTATTGGATCTTGGCAGTTGTGCAATTATAAATGCCGGCGGTTCAGATTACGGAGCCATTAATCGCTATTATCAGGAGTTGCCTATAAATAGGGCGCCCCTTCTCCCTTCAATCCTGCCTTGGACTATTTTATTTTCTGAAAGAGAGCGCGCTTTGAGAACCTTCATCTTCCTCAGCGAATTGTCCCCATGGATGAGGAAGGCTCTGAAGATGACCCAGGCTTTTAAGCTCCTGTTTGGTCTCTTTAGGAGAAAACAACTCTTTGCCTTGTGACCGCGTTTGCGTCCTGGTGCAGAGAGTACAACTCTTGATAGAGGTCTCCACGGGTATGCCGTTCGTTTCACCATGATATTTTAGATTTACCATGGCCTGTACCTTGGCTTCATGTCATCTGGACCCCCTCATGAAGTCTGCATTGGTGCACTCCTTCTGGAATTTGTACCATAGACCTGAACTTCTCCGGACGCGCGTGCAGGAATCTTTGGCACTTGGCGTTAGCGCGTTTCATGGCCAATGCCTTGGACAAATTCCAAAAAAGGTTTCAGACCCGCACCTTGCAACTCCTGTTCATGGAGATGGCAATTTTCGGCGTCTGTGCCTTTTCGGCGTTTGTGCTCTTTGACCTAGGCGCAGAATGGGACCCGCGTTTTGATTCGCGTTTGTCTCTGCTGACGCAACAGTTTGGCTTGCTGCGCGTGTCATTCCTGCGTCTTGGCAGACTGCATGGATCATTCCCGCGTTTGGCTGACTGCGCGGATCATTCCCGCGTTTGCCTCTGCTGACTTAGTTTTTTCTCTGTTTACACTAAGTTGCAGATTGTTCTTATTCTCTCTTTTTGTTCCTTGCAGGTTTGCTGGGCCCTTGGAAGAATACTTCGGTCGGCGAACTCGTTCAACGTTCACCTATGAGAGAATATATTATGGTCCTCGTCACCTATAAGAGAGTATATTACATCTCTGACGAGGACCCAACCCTCGCCAAGGTCTCTTCAGATCTGGTGCAAGAGACGGATAGGCTGAGCATCGGCGAGGGTGGTCCGGCGTTGCGGTGGCGGAGGGATCCTCTTCCTCTCCCTACCCCAGAAGTAACATCGAGGACATTCCGTTGGATGGCCTGCTGGGGAAAGGGATGGTGATGAATGCAGGACTCTCTGCTGCCGCTGGACCTAGTGGAGGTGGCATCCTTTGTGATGACTCCGAAACTTCCGCTCTCACCCCAAGAGTGACTCCATGTTTGTTGGATGGTCTACTAGGGCGCTTTCGAAGTTGGCGTCATGCATCAAAGTGCAACCGTTTCCAATTGTGCACCTGGGATCAGATGCAGTTTCAAGGAGTGAGTACGGCCTCAGAGAGAGAGAGGGACTTCTTTTGTACTCCTTAATTGTAACACTCAATCTTATTGTATAAGAGAGCGTTTGTATCACTTTCATGTGTTTGGATATGAATAAAAGTGACACTTTTCTTTTTGCCTCTTACTGTTGTCTTGAATGTTTTGTTTTAGAAGCAAAGAATGATTTTGGTGGACCTGCCACTTTATAAAAGAAAGTGACAAGTAGAGTGTGTACCCCCAGAGAAGGTGAACTTTTATCAAGGATTTGGGATTAACTTGATTTAAGATCAGCTGGGGATTTTGATGGAAGCATTGTTCATTGGTGTAATGTTAACCACTAATGCCTCCCAAATGAATTTGATACTCGGTTGGGGAGAATATCAAATGAAACTAGACTCGTGGGGAATCTAGTAGGATTTTTACCGTTAGAGGTGTGATATTAACTTAACGGTTTAGAAGTTCTTGTCAGAAGTGTAATGTTAACTTGACAAGGATGTGAGTTAGAGGTGTGATATTAACCTAACTCATCAGCATCTCAGTTTATTTGGGAAACTGAAGGTGTCACTGTCATAGGTGTGATGTTTAACTTAACAGTGATAGTAATGCTAGAGGTGTAATGTTGAACTTGGCATTAGTCGTCTCTCGGCTTAAAGAAGTCGAGGAAAGGTCATAGCCATAGGTGTATTGTTGAACTTAGCAATGACTCGGATGCTAGAAGTGTAGTGTTAACTTGGCATCGTCCATTTCAGCTTCGATATGGAAGTCTGAAGAAAGGTGACTATCAGAGGTGTGATATTTAACTTGACAGGCACTCGATGTACTGCTTAGAGGTGTAATGTTAACTTAAACAGTAGTTTGTCAGAGGTGTGATATTAACTTGACAAGAATTTGCTTGCGATAGGAGCAATTTGAGGACCTGTCATTCTATTGATGAGAATTGACAAGTGGAATTTGAGGTGCCAGAGGTATAGTGTTTAACTTGGCAATTTGAGAGTTTGTTACTCTATGCAGAGTTAACAAGCAAGTTTGTACTCGACGAGGAGTATTCATTACTAGAGGTATAGTGTTTAACATAGTAATGATTGCATTTTGTGGTCCTACCATTCTATAGATGAGAATTGGTAAGGGATTTTTGGAGGGAAGAGTGAATCAAGTCCACTTAGGATTTTTAGCAAACCCTCAGCTATCAACGGATTTGAGATGCCTTTACCAGCTACCGTTTGAGTTGGGCTAGCCATGCTATTCCCCTCCATGATGAGTTGTCGAAGACTTGTGTTGGACTTAAAAGCCAACATTTTCCTCTATCCTTAGCCGTCAAGGGCGTCGGATCAAATGGGAACGTGTCCCTTAGGATTTTTAGCAAATCCTCAGCTGTCAACGGGTTTGTCATGCCTTTACCAACTACCGTTTGAGTTGGGCTAGCCATGCTATTCCCTCAGCATGATGAGTTGTCGAAGACTTATGTTGGACTTAAAAGCCAACATTTTCCTCTATCCTTAGCCGTCAAGGGCGTCGGATGTTTGATCAGAGGTGTACTTTTAACTTGATCGTGGAAGAATGCCATCTAGGGATAGTATTTCTTCAGGAATTTGCCATTGATTGGCATCATGAGTGTATCGCCATTTGAGGTTATGAGGCGATACGATCCATTTGAGTAGACTGACTCTACTCTACAAACGGTCCTTCCCATTTGGGTTGGAATTTTCCTTTCGTCTTGTGCGTCATGACCATGGGTCTTCGGACGGCTAAGACGAGGTCGCCTTTCTTGAAAGTTCGGGATTTGACTTTCTTGTTGAAGGCTCTGGTGATACGAGCTTGGTAAAGCTCGATTTGTTGTTGGGCCTGCAGACGCTTGTCGTCCAAGGCTTCCAATTCTTGGAGTCGCTGTCGATGCTTCTCCTCTGTTGTCATTTCCGCTGTCAAGGCGACGCGAAGAGATGGAATTTGATTTCCAGTGGAAGGACGGCTTCGCATCCGTACACCAAGGAAATGGCGTGGCTTTAGTTGGGGTTCGCACAGTCGTGCGATAGGCCCATAAGCATTCGCCCAACTTATCGTCCCAGTCTCGTTGACTTTTCGAGACGAATTTCTTGAGAAGCTTGCCAATAGTCTTATTGAAGCTTCTGCGAGGCCGTTAGCGGGCGGATAGTATGCCGTTGATGACACACTCTGGATTCTGAACTTGGCGCAGAATCTCTGAAAAGCCTGGCTGATGAACTGGGGTCCATTGTCATGGACAATCCGCCGAGGCACACCGAAGCGGTAAATAACGTGATGTTTCACGAACCTGATCACGTTAGAAGATTTCACCTCTTTCAAAGGGATAGCTTCGGCCCACTTTGAGAAGTAATCGGTTATCGCTAGGATGAACCGATGTCCCTTTGATGATGGTGGGCTGATAGGACCAACCACGTCCATCCCCCACATTTCGAACGGCCAGGTAGAGGTCGTAGAGTGGAGGTATCCTGGTGCTTGATGGATGAAATCGCCATGTATTTGACAGGCGTGACATCTTTTGGCATAGGCAACAGCATCGGCAACCATCTTGGGCCAGTAGTAACCCAATCTTTGGAGTCGGTTTGCCAGCTTGGGCCAGGTTGATGGGCTCCACACGTACCGTCCGTGGGCTTCTTTCAACACTTCGTGGGCTTCTTTTGATGAGAGGCACCGGAGCAGGATCCCATCATGCGATCTACGATACAATGTTCGCGAAATCGCATTGTATAGAATTTGGAGGCTTTCCTTCGGATGGCAGCCGCCTCCCTGGTGTCTTCGGGCAAGATGCCGTATAAGACAAAATCAATGTAGGGGAATCGCCAGTCTTTAAGCTCTGGATCGGTCGACACTTCAAGTGTTTCCTTACCGCGACGATCTCCCGTTGACCTCTGGTAGTCTCCGAGGGGACTTTTTGGGCAGTATAGGTCGTGGCTATAGACGAATACCTTCTCCATTGCTCCAGCTGGAAGAGCTAAGGAGGCAGCAAGGGATGCAAGTGCATCTGCATGCGCATTTTGCTTGCGCGGTACATGGTCGATGTAGAAGTTTGAAAACCTCTCGGCCATGTGGATTGTCGCGTTGTAGTAGGGTACTAGATCTTCATGCCTGACCTCATACTCTCCGCGAACTTGGCTGACGATGAGTTTAGAATCACCGTATGCCTCGAGATTTTTAACGCCAATCTCATCGGCGAATTGCATCCCAATCAAAAGAGCGTTGTATTCCGCCACATTGTTGGAACAGGGCTCGTTAACGAGATAGCTCGGGGAATCACGTAATTTTGTGGGAGACGAGTACCACTCCTACCCCCGCTACTGTGTGTCCCTTCGAGCTTGTTCTTGATGCACCATCGAAGAAAAGTGCCATACTTGTCCTTCGAACATGTTTGGGTCAGGCAGGCTTCGGCGACCTCGTCTGGGAGATCCTCGTAGAGTTTAGCTGCCCTCGGATCTGGGTGTTCGGCTAGGAAGTCCGCCACCGCTTGTCCCTTATAGCCTTTTGTGGCAGAAAATGCATCTCATATTGTGATAGCAATATGGCCCATTTTGCCAGCCGGCCATTTAGTGAAGAAGGCTTTGTCATAAGTAACCTCAGGGGGTTGACTTTGGATATGACATTTATGGTTTGGCCCACCAGATAGTGTCGCATTCTCTGAATGGCGAACACCAGTGCCAAACATTCCTTCTCGATCGGGTTATACCGATGTTCGGCTCCGATCATCGTTCTACTTAGGTAGTAGATGTGCTTGTTCTCGCCCATGGTCATCATTCTAAGCTAGTAGAGCTCCCAAAGAATGATCCATTGATCGGACGTACACCAGGAAAGGCTTTCCGGATACCGGAGCTGCCAGGACTGGTGGTTGGGTGAGGTAGTGCTTGATCTCCTCAAATGCTTGCTGGCAAGCGTCGTCCCAAATGAACGAAACGCCCTTCTTCATCAGCTTAGCGAAGGGTTGGCATCTCCCGGAAAGATTTGAAATGAATCTGCGGATGTATGCCAATCGTCCTTGTAATCCTCTGAGCTCCTTGAGGCTTCTGGGGGGTTGCATCTCTTGGATAGCACGGACTTTCTCCGGATCCAAATGGATTCCTGTGGAAGTCACAACAAACCCTAGGAATTTGCCACTGGCTACCCCCAGGAAGGACTTGGTGGGGTTCATCTTCAATTGATGAGCCCGCATGATGTCGAAGACCACCCTCAGGTCTGCTATGTGATCACCTTTAGTGCGGCTTTTCACCGCGATATCGTCGACATAACATTCCACCGTTTTGCGTATCTGCCGATGGAAAATGCATTCATGGCCCTTTGGTAGGTTGCCCCCGCATTTTTTCAGACCGAAGGGCATGACGGTGTAGCAATATACCCCTAGAGGTGTCCTGAAGGAGGTGTGCTTTTCGTCATCGGGATACATCTTGATTTGATTATATCCTGAGAACCCTCCATAAAGGACATTCGCTCGAATCCACAAGTATTGTCAATCATGACATCTGTGATTGGCAATGGGAATTCGTCTTTGGGGCAGGCCTCGTTTAGATCACGGAAGTCGATGCAGATCCGGATCTTCCCGTTCTTCTTGGCGACGGGGACGATGTTGGCTACCCAGTCGGGATGTTGTTCTTCCCGGATGAAGCCGGAATCGATGAGCTTCCTGACTTCTGATTGGATTGCCTCCATTATCTCTGGACGGAACCGTCGCTGCTGTTGTTTAACAGGCTTCATGTCCGGATTGATGTTGAGGCGATGCATAGCCACTTGAGGATCAAGTCCAGGCATGTCCTCATAATTCCAGGCGAAGACATCTATATACTCTTGTACAAGAGATATTAAATCCTTCTTCTCTGGAGGCGACAGGCCGTCACTTATGAAGATGGGTTTAGGATTGTCTTCATCTCCTAGGTTGACTTGAACAACCTTGTCTTCTGTGGGTGGCTCACGCTGTTCAAAGCGGATGTCCCAAAGAGCATTCAAATGTCTGATCCAAGGGTCTGTATCAGATTGGATCATTTCTTCATCTTCATCCTCCATATGGCTTGTCGAAACCATGTTTACTGAAAGCCCTTTGAAGATGTTGCCGACACTGACATCTGATTCCCACGACGACGTGTCTGATGAGCAGTCATGGCTTGATAGTCTCTCCGAATCAGAGGCTGATGGCACTGGGGTTGATATATAGCCCAACCCCCGGCGCGTCTGATGATAGTAATCAGGGGTTTTTCCCTTTCGGTACAAAGGATCGAAGCAGTGTTCTTCTTCCTTTTTCCGAAGTTCACCCAGGCCTGTTGGTTAGATCATACCCCATGCGCTTCATCATCTTGAGCGTTCTCGTTCATAATGATCGAACTGAGGGGATTCATCCTCACCTTCCGATTCTTCGTGGGGCATTGGTTCAGACGCGATTCGCCCAAAAAGTATTGATCTTTGCCTTTTCGTCTGGCTGGAACCATGAATACAGACTCTTGCGCGTCACCATTATATTGGTATGTCCCGAAGGATGATTTCACCGGTACATGCAAAGATGTCAAAGCATCTATTGCCGACCAGGGGTCATCGTCCCGTCGGTAGTGGTATCCGACGGTATTGAATCGGAAACATACACAGGAAAATACGCAAAGTCTAAATCTTCATTAATGTACCAACCACCCGCATCGTCGGTGGTATCAACATCGAGCTTATTAGTGCTCTTTACAATGGGCTCCAACTCCCACAGGCACTCTTCTTTCTCAGGCTCAACGTCAGCTTCATTACCAGAGTCTGGCTCCTCTGGTTGTGGGGTTTCATTAGTCTCCTCTGGATCCTGATATAAGAGGGAGTCCGTGAAATAATTTTCAACCCCTTTAAACGGATGCCTTTCGGCAATCAACGTTCGGACCTGTCCACTCTCGTCAATGTATTTCATGACTTGGTGGAGAGTAGAGGGAACGATGGAATTGCGGTGAATCCATGGTCGTCCCAGCAACAGGTTGTAGGAGTGTCCGCGTCAATGACGTAACATGTCACTTCCGACTTGAGGCTCCGATCTGGCATTTGAGCTTGATCTTCCCCATTGGGCGGGAGCTGTTGGCATTGAACCCGTAAATAGTCGTCTGGGTAGGGCTCAGACGATGGGTAGGAATGCCTAGAAACTGCATAACCCGGCGAGGTATGATGCTTAGCGCAGACCCTGGGTCTACCTGGATGCGGTTCACCTCGGATGACCCAATATACCCTGTGAAGTATAGGGGTCGGTCATGCTTCCCTTTAACCTGCATGTCGTCTGTGTGAAGGTGATGCAGGGAGCATTTGGGGAGGCGTGGAGGCAATCCTCTACATCTTCCTCCCTTGGCACGCGGGTCATAAAGACCTCAGCATTGGCCAAAGCTTCTTGTAGAGCCTCTCTGGTTGACTTTGATAGCCTCAGGAGCTCATACAAGGTAATGCATGCCGGGATGTTGGCTAATTGAGCCAAGACATCAAAATTTAAGGTGTCGAGGATCCTTCCGTTACACCTTTTAGAAGATCCGAGAAAACCGGGTTTTCTTTCTGTTTCTCCACAGGTGGTTTCGTGGAGGGCTTGGCTTGGTTCTACGGCTGGTTGCGGAGAAGCCGCTGCTGTCTCGCCGTACTGCTTCAAGTATGCCTGTCCTGAACGGGTCCCCCGCCGTAGGTTGGCTGGGCTCTGCGGCCAGACTACTGTTTCCTCTTCTGAGTCAGTCAGCGAGGGAACATCAGTGTCCGCTTCTCGAGAGGAAGCGCATATCACATGGCAAGATGAAGTCTTCCCTTTGCCTTTGGACGGACTTCCTGTTGGTCACAGTCGTCCATTGTTGCTCGTCGACGAGGTCAGGGTGGACCCACATGATTTCCCCTCGAGGTGTAGGGACGGGTACCAAGCCTTTCTCCTGCGTGCTGATGAGGGTCTGTGTTGACACACCCTCAGTTCTCCTTTCGGGACAGAGATCACCCCCACGGGTGTCGGGGGTGTTGTCCCCAACTGGAGAATCGACGTCATGTTGGCCGTCATCTTCTTCTGCTCCGGTCGGAGTTTTAATACCTCCGCGTCAATCAGAGCTTAAGGATGTCCTTAAAGACGTAGCAGCTTTTGGTAGGATGTCCGAGCATCCTGTGGTATAAGCAGTAGGTGGATTGTCGGTCTTGCCGACTTCCTCCGGGCGCCTAATTTCAGGGAGCTTCAGTCGATTGCTCTTGTTGAGTAGCTTGAAGAGCGAATCGACGTGTTCCTCCTTGAAGGATACTGCTTGTTGGGGCGTGGCTGGCTTGAAGAGCACTTGCCCTGCCTGTTTGAGGTTTGGTGGGAGATTTGGTCTCCGTCGCCAATTATCCTTCCGCTTCGTCTGGAGGGATGTGTCTGGTGCACGCCTTGTCGACCTCTCTGGCCTGGGCTTGCCTTCTTCCGCTCTGACGCGGGCGACATCTCCTCAGCCTGTTCACCTTGCTGGACTAATTGTTCCAGGTGCGGCTTTCAGCAACTCCTATTTGAGCAAGGAGTGAGGTTTGGGAGATTATGGCGACATGTTTCCACCAGGGTGGCCTGGGTCATGCCGCTTGGACATCGGAGTGCCATGTTCCGAAATCTTTCTACGAAAGACTTGACGACTCTTCCTTTCGCTGTTTTGTAGCTAAAAGGGTAGGCATTGTGACCTCCGAATCATCTTTCGAAGAAGCGTGTCAGAAACAACTTCTCCAGGTCGCCCCAGTTCTTGATTGAACCTTCTGGGAGCTTCATGAACAATTCAAAGGCCAACCCTTTCAGGGTGCCGATGAACAGTCGCGCCAGGATGCATCGTTATCTACCACATTCCCGGTCTGGGATTTGAAGTAGTAGATGTGCTGTTGGGTGACCCCTCCCGTCAAATGCTTGGAGAGTTGGAGCCTTGAACTTAGGAGGGTACGGGACTAAGTCCCACTCGGCGGATAGGGCCGGACTACTCCACTTCTTGGAGGCCTTTACGGTTGGTAAGGGCCTCGAGGCGCTGCTCCAGTTGACTCATTCTTTTAGCATGAGTCTTTCCGGGGTCTGGTCACTTCTTGCCTGCGACGAGGGCTTGGACACATCCGAGGTAGATCGTCGTGTCTCGTCAGAAGATTCAGAGGGTGGGCTTCCTCCTTTTCTCCCTTTCCCCCTTCGGTCGTCTAGGAGGAGATCTCGCTCTTTCTTCAAGCAATTTCTCAAGCATATGCTTGAGGGAGTCAATGGATCTCTGTTGAGAGGCGATTATATCCATCTGGTGCTTCTGCGCTGTTCTAAACGCCTGGTCGTCTCCTCAGGAGTGTCGGCCATGCAGGGGAAGCCTCCTTCTCGACGGAAGAGTTTGAAGCCTGCGACTCCACTATAGCGAGTGAGAACCACCCATTCTAATGCGCGGGCTAAGGCATTATAGTCAATTGGGGAATGGCCCCTGTCCGGGTGCGAGTGTGTTGATACACCCCCTCCGGTTCAGAGTCAGATTCCTCTGAGTTGACCATTAGTTGTTTTCCCTTGCTTCTGCTAGTCATGTTTGCAGTAAGCTCCGGGTATTCAACATCTGAGAAGGTTCTCCTCCTGTGGGAGCGTCTTCTCTTGGCTGACGGGGGAATCAGGGTCAGTGTCTAATAAAGACGGCTGGTGCACCTGACTCACAATGCATCCAGAGAGCATCTGGATGAGCTGTTGACAGCAGCATGGAGAAGTGGTCTGATTGGCACTCCTTTTCCTTGTCAAATAATCCCTCAAATCTGTGGGAGGGGGATTAAGAGACTGTCTCGCAACGTCGACGACGGGAGACAGTCATTGTGCTGTTCAGCCTGGACACAGGTTTCAGAAACGCGGCTGTTGCGTCGCGGCTGCGTCACGCGCGTCTGGCGTCTCTGTTGATATGAGACGCGACTTTCGCGTTGCTGTCTGCTGCGTTGGAGCAGAAAGACTTGGGAGAGTGGGCTGCTGGGCCCCACGCCTATGGGCGCGTGCTTCCTGCGTTTGATAAGACGCAGAAGCTTCGCTTTGGCGTTTGGCAAGTTGGTCTTCAGAAGGCTCAACTTGGGGATCTCGCGTTTGGGTCGCCAAACACGGACCTCTCGCACTGGACGAGGTGCGGCAAGGCATCGGATCGTACGCTGCGTTCAACCCCCAGTCAGAAAACCCACGGTTCCGACCGAGTGTTGACGCGCGCGTCTTCTCTGTCGACCTCGGCATTCCGATTGCGCCGTGGAGGAAGAGAGAAGCCAACAACTTCCTGGTTTGTAGAACCAGGGGTGTTTGCCACGCGGGTCTCCTGAGAGACGCTGACGCGGGCGTTCTGTGCGACACGTCGATCGCACCAGTAGATTGCCGTGGACCACGCGGGCCTTCCAGAGAGGCGTTGGCGCGTGTGTTCTGCGCGACGCGGTTGATCGCAGCAGAGGTGTCTGAGGTTACGCGGGCCTTCTGGGAGGCGTCGGCGCGTGAACCAAACTTGGCACAGTGGGCAGCAGGAGCACCCGACAGAGCCTCAGATTGGGCTTCAGGGGGCTGTCCATTGAGACCCTGCGCAGACGCGGGTTCTTTGGGCTCTTGGAGCCAGAAGAGAGGAACTCTTCATACTTCGCCTGGTCGAACTCGACGACGAGTGATTCGACCATTTTCCCCTTACGGAGAAAGTCATCTTGCACCACTGC
This sequence comes from Agave tequilana, assembly GCA_038442645.1. Classification (NCBI taxonomy): domain Eukaryota; kingdom Viridiplantae; phylum Streptophyta; class Magnoliopsida; order Asparagales; family Asparagaceae; genus Agave; species Agave tequilana. The sequence continues at coordinate 88,199 of JAVJIF010022584.1, forward strand.
GCTCGTCAGTAACGAAGGTAGTCCCCAGCGGAGTCGTCATCTCTTGTAGGGGGCCGGAAAATCCTGTGGTCGGGAGAAAGTGGTTTTAGCTGTAAAAGATTTCCTTGATTCAAGCGAAACGATTACAACCAAAAGAACTACTCTTCCCTCTTTTCCA